>JAYEVE010000261.1:0-104542 GCA_036346375.1 Guadua angustifolia | reverse complement strand
GCCTACATGTATCTCAGCTAGTACTTCTCATTCATGATTCATTGTGTTGTAATTTGTATCGTACTAGTACAAGGCAAACATAGGCAACGAAGAGAATTGTACACGCCATGTATCTTTTGTTATTTTTTATGTCATACTATATCATTTTCTATGTAATGCTATGTCTACGATGTTGTTTTATGTACCCCTAATATTTGTATGCCATGCTATGTACTATAATATTTGTATGTATATTTTCTCTCGTCGTTTTCTACGTCATACTATGTCATTTTCATTTGTATGCGTCAAGTACTCCGTTCCTTTATTACAAAATGCTATGTGATCCCTCGTTCCGTTTCTACTAACATTAAACATCACTTTTCTGAATATTTCCTTATTATGACATGTGTGCCATATCACTTCACGTTATTATGCCTACAACAAGTTCCACCATCAAGCGACAAAACCACTCCGAATTTTTTTTACCTTTTTTCGAAACTTTGCCTATGTCCTTCTCTATTCCATCTTATGTAATTCCTCTCCTAGCTAATTATTTCCTTATTTTTATTCCGGTGCAGTACACGGGCAACAAAATCGCAATCTGCGATGTCCATCAATGCTAACAAATCTCACATCCTATCAATATTTTCTTACTATTTACTATTTTTTAAAAAATTCTTACCGCCACCATTTGATATAGCGACATAGAATTATTTCCTTGGTGACATGTCCCTGTCACCATTTCAATTATGGATAGCCTCTTGTCCCTAACTATATTTCAACCGGCAACAGAGATGCTTTTGTCATTTGAAATAACGATGGGTGAATATTTATGTGAATTTTTTGTGCAGCATATTATTTCTGCAAAATTTTTTTTAAATTATTATTTAAAAAAATCCTTGCCTTCACCAAGAAGAGTAACGAATTAAACCCAGCCTTTCTTTCCCATTGCCGTCCATCACGATCAGGGCCTCAGGGGAGCCCGTGTCCATAACGATTTCAGTAGCTGCTGGTTGATCAAACAAGTTAGAGAACCTCCTGCCCAGTGCCGAGTGAATCAGAAATTCAGAATATCTGTATATTTGGCTGTTGGCTCCCTTCACATTTTTTTTCATTTTTAGCCTTCTCCTGAACGATATTACAAATTTAGTTCCTTTTTTAACCGCGAAAACATTAGCAACCGGCTTATATCACCTAGACACCTACCACACTCCCCTAATTCAGCAGGTACCTACCAAACTTAGGCACCAAGGTACATCGTGCAGCTGAAAGCTCATGTATTGCATTATTTCACTTGGATACCGCGGTAGCTCGTTTGCCGTGGTGGGTACAATACTGATGACTTGCCATGGTAGAAGTGTAGTAAGTGATACGTGTCATCTACCAGTATTATTACGGTTAAGAAGGTGACTAAATTTGTAAAAACAAATTAAAGGAGCTAAAAATAAAAATAGAAATTTGCGAAAGGATCAAATAGGACAAAGCTTCCTCGTTCTCTGTCAAGTTTCAGGTCCGGTCAAAGATGGCCTGCTCTTGTATTGTACTCTACTCTGTTTCAAGCGTATCGAGGGTCTTCGAACACGGCTTTCTCCGTTTGCACTTGCCGGCTTGTTCATTAGAACCAGTCGACATTTTCTGGAAGAAGCGAAAGCGGCGTGCACCAGCATGTTCCTTAAATTGGTGACGGAAACTTCCAAGTAATTCGTGGAAGGCAGCTACAAATCTAGCTCCTTTTGCATCTTTCGGCACCCGATACATTTTTAAATGGATCATTTTATTTACATTTTAAATTAAAAATATAAGTTTAATTCATTTTATTTTAACTTACAAGTTTTAGATCTCAGGTGGAGCTGAGAACTGAAACTCTACCAAACATCGGAGAGAAAAAAAGGTTAATCGCCAGCACGTGTGATAGGATAATTCTTGGTATAGTGCTTTTATACAGCACCTTAAATTGCATAAATGTTATAGTAGTGCTTCTATACATCACATTCTCACTATAAATTGCACAAATTTTAGTGTTTCCATACATCATATTCTCAATATAAATTACACAAATCTTACAGCAAGAAAACAGATAAGTAATCACCCTCTATCCTTTATTTATATTTTAATATTTTTGTAACTTTTAAATAATGATGAACATATCCCGCGGTTGATGCCATGAGAGACAGGTTACTATGGGTTCCGTGATAAACGGGTGACCCATTGCGAAGAATCAAGTCCTTTCGGTGGCACCAACATCATTAATAACATTTCACCAAAAGTAATAGCTAGCCAAAGAAGAGCGATTTGAACAAATTGCAAAGTCAAACTTACATAATTTCGCTAGTTGACATACTGCGGGCAGCTTAAATTTACCGCTGGAGAAGTCGGATAAAGAAAGCCTCGAGCTAATAGTTTACCCTGAACAGTCTCGACCACACTAACCATACATGGTTTCCTGTCCTTCAAATGCATGCCACTTGTTACAGTTCATCATAGTAAATTATACTTCTAAAAAGCTAGCACCATCGGTTTTGCAATGTGAAGATCTTCAAACCACGCCATTCTCGTACATTGAACCATCTTTGGTTGTAGCATCTTCCGCCATGTCAACCTCAGCCATCGCAGCATTAACGAGAGACTGTAATACGGAAACAGAGAGCAAGTCAGTAGAGCATGTAATATAGCACGACAATTGTCGGTGTAACTTGCAAGGACAATGAATTATCAGACTGCGACCAGCCTTCTCAACACGACACTACCGAATGCAATGGTATTCTAGAGCAATAAAAGTAAGAATATGTGGAGAGAACTAACCTGGAGCTCCTTTTCAGACATCTTGACTCTGTCATTGTAGTCTTGAAGTTGAAGAAAACATTTGTACAACTGCATAAAACGTTTTCAAATTTTATATGGTTTGTATTGGACCTATTGGTTATCGGTTGCTTCTCTTTACAATGCCGCAGCTAACAATAGATGAAGAGTGCGCAAACCTTTGTAACAACCAATTGTCGTTCTGAAGAAACTTTCCGTGCAGCAGCCAATTCATCCTCTAATTTCTGTATTTTTTTCAAGAAAAACATTTTGGAACTTATCATCCCAATCCATCCCAGTTGACAGTCTTGGAGAGAGCAAAGCAGTGACTATCTTAAGAAAGAATGGGACAAATGATGAGGAAAGAATATCAGGATATAGATCACCTGAGATCTCTTTTGCAAATCTGCAATGTGCTGTTCTTTGGCTGCAACTTTATCTTTAATCTGAGCAACCTGCAAAAGTACATCGTTAAAATTCCTCTTTCACAACATGAAACGCAAATAATAGAAGTTTTATTGACCAGCTAAAGAGCATCTGAAAGCTTCCAAAACTATTAAAATTGAGTATATTATCAGTTTATCATGAGTCTTGCATGCTGTGTCACTCATACAGCTAGTGGCAAAACTAGAAATTTTTCATTGGTGGTGCACACTTCATACATACAACTCTTTAATCTTTTACAATTATTTCATAACATCGTAAATCCAACATATATAATTGAAATTTGCTAAAAGCATAATATAAATAGTTAATGCAATAGTAAATGCAACCGTGAGTAAGCAACTAAACATGTGTCTGAAGTTCTGAAGCTGAATACATGAAGAATTGCTAAGGATATAAGGCCTAGTATATTCAATATTTTGTGCTAGTTCGCCATCTGTTCATATTTAAGCAATGTAGACATGTTGAATCCAAGTTACTAGAAATGCGGTTCGTCCGAGTTGCGGTATGTGATTTGGGTTCGCAATTCACAACTTTTTCTGCCAATTTCCATTGCGATCGCGAACCCCATACCCTAAAAAGGTTCGGGTTCGACGAATCCGGTTTGCGATTTGTAGGGGATTACAGCAAATCCGGTAACTATGATTGAATCAAATGGGTTCCATAAAGGGAGAAATTCACATTAGCTTACACCGAGACTCTGAGATGGTATAAACAGGTTTCACTGTCCAAATCAAGACTAACATAGAACAGAGCTCTTTAAGAAAATTGAAGTACCGCATTTTCAAGGTCCTCGTGCATCTGAATGGCTTTGTCCAACTGATGTTTTACCTGGTACACACGAAAAAAGGAGATTGACAAACTTACCAAAAAAGAAGCAAAAAAAGAAGCAACTGACATCAAGGATCTGGAACAAGGATTCAAATACCGGTTACTGAAAACAATACCAGACCTAGGCCGGTACCGATAACCAGTTTTCTACCGGATGGTTTCAATTATCAAATATAAACTCAAAGTTTGAATTTGGCCAATGTTCGGCCGGTTACTGCCCCTGTTTGACCGGTTCCTGGCCGATTACTTCCCAAATTTAGTATTCATCAATTCAAATTCAAAATTCTCTTAGTTTTCTTTGAGTTTTCTTGAATTTCGAAAACCAAGAAACATACATGAGTGGGTACTAGCTAAATCAATAAAAAAAGGTTAAAACAACATATCAATACTGGTAGCTACAGTGCTACCAGTACCCACTGGTACAGCCGGTAACTGGCCGGTTACCGCTGAATTTTTTTAACCCCTGGTGAGGAAAGCTTGTGGACAAACAATCATTGAAAAATAACATTATCAGGTACAGATGTATTTACGCCATTGTGAAGATCACCACTGGAACTTGATATATCTCTACTATCATGACCTTTAGGGCGGCTGCATAGAAAAAGTGACGACAGTAAACACCTTAATCCAGGAAAAAAAACTTCTCTGCTACTTGATAATTAAACAAAATCTTGCATATAAGAAATTTTGGGTTTGAAGAAGCAAAAAAAAAAAAAGGATGCATATGTCATGTTGAAGTCTGAGACTTATTGTGCCCTTTGTGAATCTCACTAGACTAAGAAAGTTATATATAATAGAAGCATGTAGCTCATTTTACCGATAATTTTTTTAGTAATATTAGACAGACAATTTTCAAGTATGGCTCAAGATAATATTTTCTATTGTTCAAAAAGACTATCATGGGCCCAGATCTATTATTTACATCTCAGCCAAGTAGACCACTTGTTTTTTAAATTATTACAATACCACATATGATAAATTAACTCTTAAATCCTCATAATATTTAAGCCAATTAGGTCGAGATGCATGAAAGTCTAGGTCATTGTGGTGCAAATTTTATTTATGTTGCATACCTCACATGCTCTTGGTTAAGTGGTAAACTCATTATCAATCTACAATACGCCAACAACAGTCAAGATTAAGACTGCCAGATTACATATGCAGGTAACAGCATGTTGTCAGACTCTACAAGTGGGTTGCCTAGCTGCACATTTTAGCAAATTAGGGCAAACTATTGTAATTATACGTTATTGAGAGAATTAAACGTATAGAATAAGAGTAATGCATGTTAACATATGGATGTCATATTATCACTGACCTTCAGGGCTAAAACTTTACTAAAGTGAACAGGATCCTCTTCTAATTTATCTAACAAAATGACACGGCAAACAACCCTAAAAATTAACTATAATCCTAAAAATTAACTACCATCACAAAAGAAACTTATAGCATTCCAAGATAACGAAATGTAACACCCAGGGTAGGAGTTGAAGAAATACGACTAGGATGCCTTGGAACTTCAATTGAGCTTCATCATAGTAGAAATATTTTTCTTAGAAGAGATGTGTGATCTTATTTTCACCCAAATGAGCTCTCATGATTTGCAATATCAATACAACTAACATACAAAAACAAACAAAAATCAAAGTAATACCTGAACCTTTTTCTTGACCGCTGCTCCTTGTCTTTATCTTTTTCACTATCGTAGCCTTTAGAATTTTCCTTTTCTCTGTCAGTATCTGAATCCATATTATGCATTTCCACTGCACGATCATCTCTAGCACGCCTCTCATCTCCTTCATGATCTCGATCCATGAGATAGTCAATTTCTTCATCAAAGCGCCCATGTTCATAATATCTTTCTCTATCATGGTCGCGAGATCTATCACTATCCCTGTCATGGTATGGATCTCTATCACGATCATAGCTCCTTTCCCTGTCCCTTCTGTCCCAATATCCATCCCTTCCAGGATCTCGTCGGAAACCATCACGACCAAAATCGCGGGCACCTCTAGTACGTACTTCATTTACTCTAACAGCACGATTACCTATTCGCTGTTGCAAATAACAAAATATTTAATACAAGAGAAAAGAAAGGGTGTCAAATTCCAAATAGGAAGCATACCTTGCCATCCATCTCCAAGATAGCAAGCTCAGCAGCTTTAGGGTGAGTGAAAGTAACGAAACCATAACACTTGCCTCTGACTCTCTGATCATTTATCACCTGCAATGTACAAGCTGATCAGGAACAAATGGGTATGTGATCTTACACAATCTCAATTTCCCATTGGTCAAATGATCACAAGGAATCGCAGCGGGAAAACCTTAGCATTAACTGCCAATTCATAGAAAACAAACAGAACATTTTTCTTTTTCTTTTTGGTTTTCATAGCCACTTACGATGATGGAGTTTACATCTGCAAGTTCACAATTCATATTTTCAAGTTTTAACCCATCTCTACTCTTGATTTTCCCTCCGCACCTCTTCCACTCGTACCAGAACGATAAACTCAAGAACTAGACCATAATGCCCTAAAATTCGTGTCTTGACATGTGAGGCTCACTTGCAATTGCTTCTACTTCCCAATTCTTCTAGGTATTAAATCACGTACCAAAAATAAGGAAGAATGTAAACATCCAAAACAAAGTTTAAACGAACCCCCTTTCTGGGGTAAACATACCTCGAACGCTAAACTGAAATCTGAGATCTGCTCGAAACCAGTTTCGTTTCCCAATCCATCCCGACATCGAATTAAGCACTAAAAATGAGTAGCACTGACACATCTTTTACCTACGTTTTTCCCCCGCCCTTTCGTTTTTTGATAAGGCAACGGTTGTTCTCCTAATCCAGTAGGGCAGCAATTCAAAGTTCTCACTCCAGAATCGCAATCACCTGACCACTCCATGCGCTCGCATTTGCACGCAATCATCCAAAAAAATCCTAAATAATAATATTGATAATAAACCTTTTGTTGAGCCGAACTATCTCAACCACCGAACGGAAAGGCGCGTGCTTTTGCATCAAAGCGGCAGCACCAAAACAAACCCTAAAAATCGAACAACTTTTCCTTTTTTAAAAAAAATCGAACAATGCACACCCCCGAACGATTCATCACACTAAACCATCACCGCATAGATTTCAGAAGGGGAGAGCAACAAGGATAAGCGGGGGCGGGAAGAGAGGTGGGGAGGAGACCTTGACGGCGACGATGGTGCCGAATTGCCCGAAGTAGCGGCGGAGCATCTCCTCGTTCGCCTCATAGGGGAGACCGCCTACGTAGACGGAGGTCTCCTCGTCCACCGGCGCCCGGGCTGACATCTCGCCGCCGGCAACGTGGCCTAGGGTTTTGGGTTTTCCCCTCTATCACTCCCTCTCCCCTCGAGCCGAGACGACGACCGGATGAGGAAGAAGTCCGGACGAGGGAGAACTGTCGGATCTGACGTAGTAATCGGGAGAAGCTTTTCACACTTTCTTTTTCATTTTTGCCGCACTCTCTGACCTACTTTCCTTTTCCTTTTTAACGGTTGTATAAATATTAAAATATAAATAAATGATAGATGATAATTATTTGCTACAAATTAAGTTTATTTTTTGACTTAGAAGCACCAATAGATGGCACATATCACCTAGTATACTCTCCAACCATAGCAGGTCATCAGCACTACAGATTTCCATTCTATCGAGCTCGAATACCGAAGTAGGTACCTACTGAGTTCGGATACCATAGTACCCTATCCTAGATGCCCTACCTGGCTCCACACTAAAGCTCCTGTAGTGGTCCCTAAGCTACCATTGATCTAGCCATTTGTCATGTACATGACACAATGGATGATAACTACTTCTGAGAAGAGAATATTTTTGAAAATTTATTTATACGAAGCTAAATTTGCAAAATAAGAAAATAACAGGGCCTAGAAAAGCCAAGGATTCTAATCAGGGATCCCAGATCCGCTTGTCCCCTCGGACAATCTCCGCCGTCCGTTTCGATCGGGGGGGCGATAAGATCAGAATCTCCTCGTGTACTACAGGTGTACACATTGGTTTCGGCCTTAGGCCGGTAAAAAACTGGCCCAGTTGAAATATCGGACCAAATTGATCTCGATAACTGCTTTCCTCGCCTCCTTTCGGCCGATTGTTTAAAATGATTAGGTGTAGATTTTTATTGGATCGAAGTATCTCAAACACCAACATGATTATTTTGTTTACAGTTAGTTTCTCGTAGTTAAATCCAAAATATATTGATCTCGAATAGGTGGATATGGGAAAACATTCTGCAAGCACTTATCATTTTTAAACATACAGAATGATCTACACTAGGTTATTGAATTTTTTTTAATAATACATTTTCTAAAAGGAATTGCAATATTAGTACGCGAAACAGAAAAATTGCAAAAATAATTATCCGTCGCTAAATAGTACGGTGAAATAGGAGTAGTCACCGAAAGGCTGGACAAAGATCCTATTTTCGCTATACCGTGTGGCGAGAACTCTCTATTCCCATTGTTAACGTTGCATCGACCTAGCCGAGGCAGTAGCGTATGATACATAGCATTTTCGCTATACGGCATGGTGAAAATAGTTGTCGCCAAATCCAAGCTTTCTACATAACCTATTTTCGCCATTAATCGCATTTGCGCACGACTAGACCTCAAAACTAGCCGAGAGAAAAGGAGCGAAATGGTTGGGCTACAAAGTATGGAAACAAAATAAATTATAAAAATCATGAAATTTTTTAGAGGAAATTAAATTTACGAGAGACATTTTTGCACTGATTTTATTCGAAAATTCGTTGTAATTTGTGAGCGTTAATTATTAAAATTCAGTGTTATTTTGACAGTTGCTAGAATTTTAGAGTTCAAATCAGAGTTCAATAAATTCAAAAAAAAATCATATTTATCAGTGATAATTCATGTAGCATTTTACAAAATTATTTATCAGTTATTTGTTTTGAAAAAAAAATTTAAATTTTGTTATTGCTCATTCTCTTTCAGTGTGCGACAAATTTGATGACAAATCATAGTAAACATTGAATAAAACCTGATATTGATATTAAAAAGTATAGTAAGTATAACAACTATAATAGCATAGCATGTAAACAACAACTAAGATGCATGTATGCCTTAGGAAATTCATAAAACTAAGATACAACATACGTACATATCTCTGGTGAAAGACTAAGTCACAAAACCATACATTATATGACCATGGTTGTTGGTATAAGTCACTACAATAAAAATAATAATTATTATCTATTGGTTCCTAACGGGGTACTACGTTTGGATACCTGATAGGATATAATGTAATATCATCATCAGAGTACTACGTTTGGATATCCGATAGGACATAATGTAATATCATCATCAGAATTCGGAGGACTCCGAGGACGCAAGGTTCGTGGCCTAGGTGGCATGAAATCATCGTCGTCGTCATTTGTATGGTTAAAAGCTAACCCTCCTTTAGTGTTAGTTGAACGACCTCTTGCATTGTTGGTTGAACGCCCTATTGTAGTAGTGCTTGAACGGCCTGTTGTGATAGTGCTTGAATGTCGAGGTCTAGGTGATATGGAATCGTCATCGTCATTGTTATCGTTATTTGTAAAGTTAGGAGCAAACTCTCCTTCGGTGGTGGTTGAACGTTCTCTTGAACTTTCTGTTGTAACAGTACTGAGTGGACCTCTACCCATCCAGTTAGATCCTCTTCTGCATAAACCAGGAACCACACCCCCACTGAAGAGCATATACATCGCTACAAATTCTGACATATCTTTGTTCAGCAACTCTTTATCCTCTGCGAAGGACTAACACACAAGACGAGTATACGAATTATTGAACTTATAGATAACGCTAAAAAGATTAGTAGGGTGAACAAATAGGAAATAACTAACTTTAATATGCTCTCCATACTGATCGGGCAGCATCAATACCCTATAAAGTCTCGTAGAGAAACCTATAGTAGAAGGGTGATCGGCTAGTTGGTACACCCTGAAATACCTTTGATACCGCCCTTGCAAGTGTGCCTTGAGGTCGTCGGAGGTCACAAGATTCAGGCCAGAGGTTGTTATGTTATGCCTCGATAATGTTAGATGCCACTCTTGTAATTTGGACGTTACTTTACTTAGATTCTCCTCTTTGAACGGATCATCCTTTCCATTACGCGTAATCTTCAACGTATAATGAAGAGCTACGCTGCTCATATCAGGTGTCCACCACCGAACGGAAAGGCGCGTGCTTTTGCATCAAAGCGGCAGCACCAAAACAAACCCTAAAAATCGAACAACTTTTCCTTTTTTAAAAAAAACATCGAACAACGCATACCCCTGAACGATTCATCACACTAAACCATCACCGCATAGATTTCAGAAGGGGAGAGCAACAAGGATAAGCGGGCGGAAGAGAGGTGGGGAGGAGACCTTGACGACGACGATGGTGCCGAATTGTTCGGCGAAGCGGTGGAGCATCTCCTCGTTAGCCTCATAGGGAGACCGCCACGAGACGGAGGTCTCCTCGCCCACCGGCGCCGGCCGACATCTCGCCGCCGCAACGTGGCCTATGGTTTTGGGTTTTCCTCTATCACTCCCTCGAGCCGAGACGCATTTAACGGATGAGGAAGAAGTCCTGACGAGGCGTAACTCGCTTGATCCGACATAGTAATCTGGAGAAGCTTTTCACACTTTTTTTTTCATTTTTGCTGGACTCTCTGACGTACTTTTCTTTTTAACAGTTGTATAAATATTAAAATATAAATAAATAATAGATAATAGTTACTTACTACAAATTAAGTTTATTTTTAACAACGGAAGCGCCAATAGATAACACATGTCACCCAGTATACTCTCAATCATAGCAGGTCACCGGCACTACTATAATTTCAACCTTCATTTGTTATGGTTTTGGTGTTAATGACAAATCTAATCTTGTGTTAATGACAAATCCAATATTGAGTTTATCCCCTAATGCGATAGTGTTATTAATGACAATCTTATATCAAGACTAACATGTTTGTTTAGAATATCTTTGTTTAGTCTCATCGCATTGAAAAATGGAAAACCCAAGGTATGTATGCGTATTCATTCTAGCATTAGTTGCATACTTTGGATACAAGTTAAAGTATGAATGTCTCCATTATATTAACCACAAACGTGCATCATGTTTCCCAATCCACATATTACATGGATGCACATATTTAGGGGGAGTTTGTAGTTTAACTTGAAAGTCTCTTTGTATTGATCGATTCGTTATTGACACACATAAGGATCAAGACAAAGAAACTAAATCTTGAGTATATGTTTGAACTGCCTAAGTTATAAGTATACTCATGGTAATATAGGATATACTCCAATACGATCAAATTGGATATGTGCATATTATGTCCAAGACAATTATATCTATGCACATATACATGTGGGGTGTATTCTATAGTTGATGATTTAGAGTAATGATCATTTCCATACAATTTACATATAATGGATCATTACTTTTCATCAACACGAGTATATGAAAACTTGTGTAGTTAATATATACTCATATCAATTTAAATGATAATTTAAATTGAGTTCATTTGTCTTGTAAATCATTAAAGAACACTTCATCATGTGTTGATGGTGTTTTGTGATTAATTGAGGACAAATGAATAGTTCTTAAGTATAATAAAGCATGAGTTGCATTATTGTACTTAAGACACAATTAAATCATTTTAATTGATTTAGGTTGTGCTCAATTGATCTAAAGGCATCCATTATGTGTTAATGGAGTGCAAGAGATAATTGAGACAGCCATGCATCTTGGACTAACTATTTGTATGAGTTGTGATTAAGTTAGGTCCAAAGATTGATGAGATGATGAGAACGGGACAAGGACGGCATCATGAGTTGATGGGCGCAAGAGTGGATCCCAAGATAAAGAAGGGTAACGATCCTGTGGGAATATCAAAGTGATGATCATAAAGACCCCAAAGGGATTGCTTGTCTTGCCAAGGCGAAGGTATAACTAGATAGGCTAAGGACTTTGTAGTCTTTGAGTCTAGAGTTTTATCGCCGTGCTATTAAGAGGGTCGCTCCTTTGCTTGAGCTTCATCATGTGTTGGTGATCTCATTCGCTGCTCACTCGAGCTCAAACCATTTTGATTTGGTTTTTGCATTTGGTTTAAACCATTTGGCATGTGTTGCGAATGGGTTAAACTTATGCTTGGTTGCATTTGGTTTTCGCATAATGCTTTGATTTGCATGTGTTGCAAATAGGATAAGCTAGTGCGTTGGCTTTTGCGTGAAGTTCACTTTTGCATGTGTTGCAGTAGTTGACGCTTCATGTTTTGGTTCGCAAAACAATCTTTCTAAAACTTGTGTTTGCTTGGAGCTAAGTTTTGCATGTGTTGCAAAAGGAGAGAGCTCAAGCATGATTTGATGTTTGTGTGTTTGTATGGAGCTAGAGGCTTGCATGTGTTGCGAGTAAAGAGCTCATACGCAGGATTTGGTTTTGGTGTGAAGTTTGGTTTTGGTGTTGCATTGAACTAGAGAATTGCATGTGTTGCAATTAGAGAGCTCATGCACCTTGATTTGATGTTGCTTGGAGCTAGACTTTTGCATGTGTTGCAAAGAGTAGTGCTCAAGCATGAAATGGTTTTATTGTGTTATTTGCAAGTTCGTTGCAGCGAATAAACCGAGGTTTACGAGTCCTCAATTCGAGAGCATGTGAGTGGGGTTTGCAACGGTGTTGGCAAGTTGACCGGTCTTGTGTTGACCTTCACATGGCTAGGGGATTAATCTCATAAACTCGAGTTTGATTTGCTTAATACGCTTTTGCAAAATGCCTTTTGAGTTGATTGTGAAATGTGTTTTCGCAATTTGGTTTGAATTCTTTGAGCATGAGCTGTTGGTGCAAATGTGTTTTGCACGGTATATGATCATGTGTTGATCATCTTTATGGCTCAAAGAACAAAGTTTGTTTTTCTGAGAATTGGATTTGGAGTTGAATCCTGCTTTTCTCCTCATGGCTGGAGACTAATGGGGCTTGAGGATGTGTAGTACCATAAGTGCGACTACTACAAGCCTGGCCACGGTGAGGTTTTTTTCCGAAGAGTTGGTTTTATGAGTGTGCGAGTGGTACTACTGCCCTCGGGGCGGATTATCAAGAAGGCGGTACTACCGCTACCTCGAGGCGAGAGTACGGTTAGTCACAAGAACGGCTAATTTTATAGCCGTTGTTATATATGCAGCAGACTACTGCCCTTAGAGGCGGTAGTACCTGCCAAGTCGATTTTTGCCCGCTTTGCCCCCAAACGGCTAGTTTTCTTGGTGGGGCTATAAATACCCCCTTGGGGGCTTAAAGGGTTGGTTCGGTGTTGTTGCTGTGTGTGGGAGTTGTGTGCATGTGTTGCTCTTCTCCATTTGCTTCTTGAGCTTAAGAGTGAGACTAATTGCATGTGTTGCAATTAGGAAGTGATTTGAGAGCCTCTTGTGCATGTGTTGCACTTGAGGGAGGCCTTGTGCATGTGTTGCACTTGGTGATCACCGAGGAGCGCATTTGTTGTGCCCGGTGAGGTTCAAGCGAGGAGCGGCTTGTTACTCTTGGAGGTTGCCGACTCCTAGACGGCGTAGGCGTCGTCGCGGGAGCCTCAAGGTGTGAAAGCCCTGCAAGTTTGTGAAGGTTCTGTTGAGCCTACGCGCAAGTGTGAAAACCACGACTAGTGGAAAGAGGCGGTGCTCGAGCGGAGCCGGTCCAAGTGTGGGCTTGCCTCAACGTGGACTAGGGAGACCGGCAAGTCTCCGAACACCACGGAAAAATATCGGTTGTCTCTTTTACTTTCAAGTATTTACATTTATTGTATATTGTCCAATTGCTTGATTATAATTAGAATTGCTTAGTGTTAATTGATTGATCATTTTAGCAATTCTAGTTTAGAGACATAATTTAGTTAGTGCACTAGTGAGCCTAGTTGATTTAGGCTTTAATTGTCAAAACCTATTTATCGCTTCCGCATATATATTTGATTAGGTTTTGACATAGGGGTTGATTAGAGCGATCGATTTTAGTGAGCGATTAATTTTGTAAAACGCCTATTCACCCCCCCCTCTAGGCGCATCCTCGACCCTACAACTACAGATTTCCTTTCTATCGAGCTCGAATACCGTAGCAGGTACCTACTGAGTTCGGATACCATAGTACCCTGTCCTAAATGCCCTACCTGGCTCCGCACTAAGCTCCTGTAGTGGTCCCCAAGCCACCATTGATCTAGCCATCTGTCGTGTACATGACGCAATGGATGATAACTACTTCTGAGAAGAGAATATTTTTGAAAATTTATTTATACGGAGCTAAATTTGCAAAATAAGAAAATAACAGGGCCTAGAAAAGCTAAGGATTCTAATCAGGGATCCTAGATCCGCTTGTCCCCTCGGACAATCTCCGCCGTCCGTTTTCGATCGGGGGCGATGAGATCAGAATCTAATCGTGTACTATCGGTGGTGTACATGTTGGGAGATTCACAATAATGTCACTCTTCTCTCATTGACATGTGGGACCTTCTGTGTCTATGACAATAGGCCCGGGTGGCATTTCAGCGAGGGGCAATGTTAGGGGTGGCATTTTCACAATTTTTTCGTACAAACGTTGGTTTTGGCCTTAGGCCGGTAGAAAACTGGTCCAGTTGAAATATCGGACAAAACTGACCTCGATAACCTTTTTTCCGCATTCCAAATTTCGCCATCAAAATGATTAGGTGTAGATTTTTGTTGGATCGAAGTATCTCAAACACCAACATGATTATTCTGTTTACAGTTAGTTTCTCGTAGTTAAATCCAAAATAGGTGGATATGGGAAAAACATTCTGCAAGCACTTTTCATTTTTAAACATACAGAATGATCTACACTAGGTTACTGAATTTTTTTTTGAATAATACATTTTCTAAAAGAAATTGCGACATTAATACGTGAAACAGAAAAATTACAAAAATAATTATACATCGATAAACAGTATGGCAAAATAGGAGTAGTCGCCGGAGGGTTGGACGAAGATCCTATTTTCGCCTTACCGTGTGACGACAACTCTCTATTCCCGCTGTTAATGTTGCATCAACAAAGCCAAGGTAGTAGCGCATGATACATAGCATTTTTGCTATACGGAGTGGCGAAAATAGTTGTCGTCAAATAGTTCGGCTACAACCTATTTTCGCCACATTGTACGGCGACGACTAGGCCTCAAAACTAACCGAGAGAAAAGGAGCGAAATGGTTAGGCTACAAAGTATGGAAACAAAATAAATTATAAAAAACATGAAATTTTTTTAGAGGAAATTAAATTTATGAGAGACATGTTTGCTCTGATTTTATTTGAAAATTCATTGTAACTTGTGAGCGTTAATTATTAAAATTCAGTGTTATTTTGACAGTTGCTAGAATTTTAGAGTTCAAACCAGAGTTCAATAAATTCAAAAAAATTCATATTTATCAGTGATAATTCATGTAGTATTTTACAAAATTATTTGTCGGTTACTTTTTTTGACAAAAAAAAATCAAATTTCGTTGTTGCTCATTCTCTTTCAGTGCGCGACAAATTTGATAACAAATCATAGTAAAACATTGAATAAAACCCGACATTGATATTAAAAAGTACAGTAAGTATAACAACTACAATAGCATAGCATGTTAACTACAACTAAGATACATATATGCCTTAGAAAATTCATAAACCGAGATACAACATAGGTACATGTCTCTGGTGAAGGACTAAGTCACAAAACCATACATTATATGACCATGGTTGTCGGTATAGGTCACTACAATAAAAATAATAATAGTTATCTATTGGTTTCTAACGGCGTACTACGTTTGGATACCTGATAGGACATAATGTGTATCATCATCAGGATTCGGAGGACTCTAAGGATGCAAGGTTTGTGGCCTAGGTGGTATGAAATCACCGTCATCGTCATCATTTGTATGGTTAAGAGCTAACCCTCCTTTAGTGCTGGTTGAATGACCTCTTGCATTGTTGGTTGAACGACCTATTATAGTAGTGCTTGAATGGCCTGTTATGATAGTGCTTGAACGTCGAGGTCTGGTGACATGAAATCGTCATCATTGTCATTTGTAAGTTAGAAGCACACTCTCCTTTGGTAGTGGTTGAACATCCTCTTGAACTTTCTATCGCAACAAGATATTGGGTGACTCTCATCGTCGTGCCTCAATTCCCACGATTCGACACTCAGTATTCTCAGACTAGTCCAGATCACGCTAGTACACACAGATAAACAGTTGAAGTACCACAATCATACACAGCGGAAATAAATAATAAGTACTTCAAGCATTAATAGTAACGAGTTACATGGCCTTATGGCCACCTTACAATACTTCACATGTACAGCGATAAATATCATCAAGATTAAGTTCATTCAATGGAAGCAAAATACTTATAGGGACCCTTCTTAACCACAAAGCATCGAGAAGGCCCAACCCTTAGTCCTCCCGCCTTCAATGAACTCCTCCTCCCAAGCTGGTACGGCTTCATCTTCGAGGTTTTTGTCGATGCAAGGGTGAGTATACAACATACTCAACAAGTCATGCACAATGCGACTATTACTATATGCAAGGCTTATTCCAAGGAAAGGCTTAATTGGTTATTTTGCATAAAGCAAAGATTTCTTTTGATAGGTAGTCCTATTAGATTAAAAGCAAGAAGATCAATAATATTTAATAATTAATTTCTCAATTCTTTTCCAAGAGTTTGGCACACACCCTAATTTCATTCACACAACTTTTTGGCACACACCACCCATTCCACATTTTCATTTTGAAAATCTAACCCTTGATCAGTAATCACCGAGCAATGTCCAATACATGGACACGGCTATTCAATAGATTCACACACACACTCGCAGAGGCTGTACACTTTACCCACAGATACACTGCTCACCACACAAAGCGATTGATTGTAACAAAGTCTTTCGAGACTAACACTTAGCCGATGATCCTCCAAGATTGCCTTCCTAACACTTCCTCACACAGAGCCAAAGTTTAGAATAGGCACATACCGTTAGATGGGTACCAAGTCAGCAAAGACAGTACGCCCCTCAGACGGTTACATTTTTGGTGTAACTGCCACCCCGAGGTATCAAAGGAAAGATATTAGAAACCTACTTAACTAGGTCCGTCCCCATTCCGCATAAGTGGTTGTACACGGAACTCACTCAAAGGCTCGCAAGGTTAAGTCCTTAATTGTCCCTGCAAGACAACCATTTTATACATCTCGCACACAGCCTTCACAATCTTTTCATACATCCCATTGCCACACAGTGCCCACCTCGGCACGAAGCCTTCTTGCCACTTGCCCTTGCTCAAATCATTTTCCCACCCCACTTTATACTTAAGCAACACATGCCATTTTCCACATCGGTTCGTGAATAGCACCACACGTGTCACTATCCGGCCCAATTCATGACATCATCGCATTCTCCAAAATGCGCTCCATAATTGTTTAGTCAATATTCATTTGATATTTGAAAGTCATTCCACGATACAAGCAAAGCTAAGCCTAATCACGGCCTAGCCTCCCGTGTTGGCATCATATTAGCATCCAACATATTTAAGCATCTTAGGGTGAACAAGGTTTCGTGGCATATAAACATTTATAATCAAGGTGGCATAACAAGTTTGGCTTTTAACTACCATTTCCCAATTTAATCAATAGTGGTTGTACTTAACATAGCATGCAATATGGAAATCAAAATATACTTTTAAAACTAGGCGCAACATGGTCAAAGCACGACTTGCCTTCAAGAGGAGTTGGTTCTGTCGAGGTTCTGCGACGGGTCCTCAAACTCTCCTCGATTTAATTCCGCAAACTCTGAGTCTACTCGATACAAGCAAACACACAATAAATATATAATACAGATAGCAAACAATTCACTAAAATTAAATAAAAATCACCAATAAATAGTTCACATTTTTACAAATTTTGGGTACTAGAATCACTCAAACCGAGTTAAGAATGCGAAAGTTATAGCGCTTTCAATTTTGCTGAAATTCATAAATGAATAAACCGAATTATTTTCTATTTTCCACCGATTTTTGGCTGATTTTCCTCGCTTGACACGTGTCAAGACCAGAGCGAGCCACGCCGCCCACTGGCCACGACAGGGTTCGGATGACGCTATGTCGACGTCAAGACAAATGGTGACTCACCCATCGACATGTGGGTCTTGTGAACGGCCGCCGCCCCACATGTTTGGATCGACACGCTGCGAGGAATTATCCGCCACGCATGCATGCATTCCCGATCGTCGGATTCGAATCTAACGCAAGAAGACTAACCGAAAGCGCTTTACTATTTGCGGGACTACGTGGCGTTACTTGGGCGCTTGGATGAAGATCCGACGCACCGAGGTTGCACGCGAGGAGTCGATGAAGATGCTATGGCGGTGCGGTCACGGACTTGGAGAAGACGCAGATGGGCGACGGCGATTCCGTGTCTCCTGGCGGAAGAAGTAACCACACGGTGCTTCTCGCTTGGGGAACTCGATGAGGGTCTTGACGACGGCGGGAACGACGGACGGCGGCAAGGGCACGGAAAAACCGAGGCGAGGAGAGAGCTAACTACTGGCGAGTTTCTAGCGGTTTACGGTGAGCGAGAGTGCACGAGAGAGGTGGCAACAGAGCGGATGGAGTGCCGAGTGCACCAAGCTTTATCTCCCGCCGGGCGAGCCTCGACACGCCAGAAATCTCCGACAAATCTCTCAGCCAACGAGCAATCCATGGCACAAGGCGCCTGGGTCCCGAGATCGTGTTGCCACATCGACTGCTCGATCGCGATCCAACGGTCCAGAATCGGCGGCATTTAGGGTTTTCTCAGGAGCACAAAGGTTGGGCCGCCCAACACCGTAGCTAGCTTATTTCCGCTTTTCGCAATAAAAATAATTCCAGAATTCAAAATAATTATTTGGGCACTAAAAATACCCAAAAATTTAGAAAAATTCTAGAAAATATTTCAGAGCATTTTGAGCCTAAATAAAATATTTTCACTTATTTTTGATAAATACTTTTTCTGGTATTAATTAATCAAGAGAAGAATGGTTTAAATAAATGTTTATTAATTTCAATAAATCCTCAAAAATTCAGATAAAGGCAATTAAATGAAATTAAATGCAAATAAAGGTTGGTTAATTCATATAAATTCAAATAACTCCAAAAATTAAAATCTAGCCAAAATTAGGACGTTACAAACCTACCTCTTAATGTAATCTCGCCCCGAGATTCAAGGCTAACTAGAGAATAGGTTTGGGAATTCCTTTTCAGATCTTCTTCTCGCTCCTGTGTGGCTTCACTTTCGTGTGGTTGCTCCATCGAACTCGCAGAAACGAGTTGTCTTGCTTCGGTTCTTCGATCTATTATGTCCGAATTTTTATCTGCTGCTCTTTGTAAGTCAAGTCTTCCTCGTAGTTCAACTTCTCCTAATGACGCTTGCTCTTCGTGCACTCTGGAGACACTTCTTGAGTTGCGATACATGAAAAACATTGTGCACTCGCCAGTGATCATGTAACTCTAGTCGGTAGGCGACTTTCGCTTACTACCGATGATCTTAAATGGTCCTACATATCTTGGCTAAGTTTACCCTTTTGTGAAACCTCTCGACTCCTTCAGGGCGAACTCGAGATACACATAATCTTCCTGCTCAAAACTCAAATCTCTATGGCGATTGTCCGATAACTCTTCGGTTTTGATCAAGGCAATCTTTAATCTTTCTCGATCAATGCTATTTGCTCTTCGCTTTTTGAAGTATGTCGGTCCGAAGACGCGACGCCACCGGCCTCATTCCAATTTAACGCGCCCTACAAGGTCGACCATACAAGGCTTCAAAGGTGACATCTCAAGACTAACTCGATAGTCGTTGTTGTAACTAAACTCGTGATATGGCAAACATTTATCCTAAGTTGATGTATATGCTAACGCACGTGCTCTTAACATATCTTCTAATATCGTTGACTCTTTCACCGCCCATCCGCTCATGGGTGATATGTCAGATCAAGTTCAAACGGTGCCCATGGTCAGATGCAATTTATCCCAAAACCTTGAGGTAAATTGGGTACTCTATCCGATACTATTTTCTTCTAAGACTCCATGTAAGCAAACGATCCTTGCCATGTATAGCTCGCTAACTTATCTCCTAATAGGTTGTCTTTACCGGTATGAAATGCGCGACTTTAGTCAATCGATCCACGATAACCCATATGGAGTCATAACCTCCTTGGCCCTTGGTAATCCAGAATGAAATCCATTCCGATTTCTTCCCATTTCCACTCCGTATTTTCAAGGTCGCAGCAGCCTCCTGCTGGTCTCGATGCATAGCTTTGACTCACGGGCATACATCACATAGTGCTACGTGTTCAAGAACTCTCTCTTCATATTCGGCCACCAGAATCTTTCTTTTAAATCTTGATACATTTTTGCACTCCCTGGGTGAATCGAATACTTGGAGTCATGAGCTTCCTCCAATATTAGCTGCTTTAATTCCTTTTTGTTGGGTACACAAATACGTTCCTTCATCCATAATGTGCCTTGTTCGTCTAGCTTAAAATCTTTTGCCTGTCCTTCCTCCATCTTGGCCTTGATTCTCTCGATCTTCTCATCATTCTTCTGACCTTCTCTAATCTGATCTTCCAAGATAGGCTTTACTTCTAATGCGGCTACTTAATCCTTCCTAACGACTTCCAATTTCAATCTCGAAGATCCTTGCACGCTTCTCCTGGCTTTCTTCCACTTTCGAACCGAGACCATGACCTTCCGACTCAGGCATCACCACTACATTAGCCTTGCTCGATGATAATGAATACCCATGTTGTAATCCTTGATCACTCTAACCACCTCCTTTGTCTCATGTTTAGGTCGATTGGGTGAAAATGTATTTAAGACTTTTATGGTCTCAGATACACCTCACACCTATTACCAATAAGATAGTGACGCCATATCTTCGTGGCATGCACTACACCGCTAACTCTAAATCGTATGCGGGTAATTCCTTCATGTGGCCTTAATTGCCTTGATGCATAGGCTACTACCTTTCCATTTTGCATCAACACACATCCAAGTCTCTGGCGTGATGCATCACAAGAGATATCGAAACTCGATGCACATCCTGCTGCACTAACACCGGTGTCGATGTCATTTTTTCTTCAATTCTTGGAAACTCTTCTCACAATCCTGTCCAAACAAATTTCTTTCTTTCTTTAACAATTGTGTAATTGGCCTAGCAATTGTCGAGAATCCTTCTATAAATCGGCGGTAATAACCACCATTCCAAGGAAACTCCGAACTTGCGAAACTGTACTAGGCGACTCCCAATGTAGCACTCGTCTCAACCTTGCTTGGGTCCATCTGCATTCCTCCGCAATCATCACATGCCCTAGAAATCTACCTTACTCTTCCGTAAATCGATTTACTAAACTTTGCATACAACCGCTGTTCTTTAGCTTTTCCAACACTAATCTCAAATGTTGGGCGTGTTTTTCATCCATCCTTGAATAAACCAAAATATCATCTATGAACACGACCACAAATTTATCCAGTATTCCATAAATACTTTATTCATTAAGTTCATGAAGTATGCGCGATTTGTCAATCCAAATGACATAACGGTGAACTCATAATGTCCATATCTTGAGGAAAATGCGGTCTTGGGTATGTCCTTTGTCTTGATTTTCAATCGGTGATATCCTCGACCTAAGGTCAATCTTGGAGAATACTCGCTTCCTCTTAATTGATCGAAAAGATCATCGATTCGGTAACGGTATTTATTCTTTATCGTCACTTCGCTAAGCGCGATAGTCTATACACATCCAAAAGCTCCCATCCTTTTTCTTAACAAATAGAACCGGTGCTCCCCATGGTGACGAGCTCGGTCTGATGAATCCTTTTTCCAACAACTCCTCAATTTGCTTCTTCATTTCTACCAACTCTTCGGTAGACATCCGATATGGCCTCTTTGCTATCGGTGCTGCTCTGTGTACTAAGTCAATTACTTAACTCTATGTCTCTGCTCGTGGCATTCCCGTAATTCCTCGAAAAACATCCGGTATTCATCGACCATCGGTACATCTCTTATAATCGACAGCTCCAAATTGTTCACTAGCATCCGCCCTCCTCGAATCGCCATCGCTTGAAATTCCACCTTTCTACCTTTAGGGCTCTCAATAGACACAACTCTCCGTCCACGCCTAATACAAATTTTATGTTTAGTCAACTAATCCATTCCTGTGATAACATCCAGGTTTGGGTGTCTAGTATAATAAGGTTCGCTAGAACTCTACTCCTTTTATTAATAACTTAACTCCGTAACATCCGACCTTAGAACGGAGTTCGATCCGTGGGATTGAACTAGGAGTGTACTTTTAAGATTAACCACATCCGATCATTTGTCATGGCAAAATCTCGAGAAACGAACGAACGCGAAGCTCCTCAATCAAATAGTACCGTAGCGGCATCGAGTTGACTAAGAACTTACCAAGCACGACGTCCAGAGCGCTCGACTTCGCCTCATGAAATGTGATTGATCCGCCTCGAGTGAATGCTCATGTGTAGCTCCACCGTGCAGTCCTCGCTTCCTCCTTGGTTAGGGTCTTGGCCGGGTGCTCCTAGATTGAAGCGCATCGGTGTCACGCCTCTTTCTTTGGGCACGACATTGTAAATGCCCCATCTCACAGGCAGTAGCAGCGCCTCCCCGCCATTTGCCGATTTCCACTATTCTCGATTAACAACCTTGACTGGGTCTCGAGGGGTTTGTCCGACCGTCTTGGCATTGGTGGCGGCGCCTCGACACTGCTCTCGCCGAATCGTGAATTGTCAGTATCATTCTCATTTTCGATGACCGACGCCCTTCCCCTGCAGCTATGCGGCGCTTATTGTTATCGTCGAAGTTCTTTGCGCTTGTCTTCCAAAGATGAGCGCTTTGTTTACCAGCTCTTGGAACCGGAAAGTGTGGGTAATCACCCCACCAGAAATCAAAGGTTAAGTCCCTTCAGAAACGGATCGCTTGTTTTGTCTCTGCTACGCCTTCGAGCGAGCGTACTAACCGAGTGAATTTATTCAGATAATCGCCATCGCTCGCCTCCTTGCTTCAACGCCGCTGAATTCCTCCTTTTTCAGCTCCATAATACCCTCCCGCACATGGTATTGACGAAAAGCTAGGTGAATTCTCCCAAGTAATCTCCTCGGGTTCTCTCGCGACGCTGCAGTATTCTCCCACCATTCACCGCTGTTCCTCAAGTCGGTGAGAGGCATAAAGCACCCTCTCATGTCCTTCACACGGGTTATGTGCAATTTCTTCGATGGTTCTTAACCAATCATCTCGCTTCTAGCGGGCCGGCATTACCCGAGAAAGTCGGCGGTCGTGTCCTCATAAATTCGATAATCTTGAGTAGGACGGGTCCATTGTTCATAGCCCGATTATTAGCGACGGCCCGAAAAGCCGAAATATGTAATCGTTGTCATCATTGTTTGCATTAATCGGTTCGGGCTGCAAGGAATGCTCCGAGATTCTCGTGATATCTATCGGGCGGTGCCGCTCGGGTGGCGCGCATTCATTCTCGACTACCTCCTGTATGCGGAACCATCGCCTCCCGCCCATTGTTGCGTAGTGTTCACCATCCGCTGATTGCTTCGGTGGTTTAGAGATAAGGGGAAAAGAATAGGCAAGTATAGGAACTTATACGGGAAACAGTGTAACTTAAAACGAAAATAACAAAAGGAACTTAAACATCCTAGCATATATGATAATTAAGTATGGTTTATCACATAGTCTAGGACTATGCAACCATATGACAATCACAAACATCACATCCAATTGTTCATTACAACATCGCATACTAATGTTTGAAATAAAAGACGCGACTCAAAACAATCGAAGTCTCAACGCAAAGCCGACACTACAACTCGACAAATCATCACTCATCGAGCCAACCCGCCGCGCTCGCCGATCACGAAACCGGCGTGAGCCGCATCGGGCAACCGATCCCCATGCCCTCCCACTGGTGTACTGGGCACCTCCGGCTGCAGACCGCTCCTCCGGCCTCGCCGCCGCTGCCGAGCTCCATGACGCGCTCGCTCTCCGTGGCAGAGGGCCTCCTCCAACTCAGCGATCCTCTCGACAGCGCGCATGCGGTCTCTGCAGGCCTCCTCGCCTCTCCAGAACGCGTAGACGGCCAAGCCCGTGAGTCGCGGGCGCCCATCACCTCCTCTCGGCCGCAGCGAACCGACCTGTGCACAACGGCGCGGCTGCCCTCCAGTGTCCAAGCGGCTCGCAGGGTCCACCCGCGGCGGTGCACACGGAAGGCGGTATCCCACACTGCCGTGGTCCTCGCCGATCCGGCCAGCCGCAACTCGGCACACCTCAGATGCCCGCCAGAGATTGCCTGCTTCACCACGAGGCGAAGCGACGACTAGCACGAGCGTTCTCGAGCGCATAAGGTCGAGTCGCCTCCCATCCACGAGCGATCCTGCTGACTATCCAAAGGGACTTGTAGAGTGGCTCGGTCGGCCTCCCAACACTGGAGCATCCTCCAGAGCTCCGCAACAGAGCCACCGTGACGCTCTCCAAAGGAGTGAACCATCCGATTCCGCCAAAGCAACGCGCCGTAACAACAAATTTTAAAGAACACGAAAGTAATAGCAAAAATACAAAGCAGAGGTATGAAGTAAAGAAGAAGAGATGAGTCAAGATTTCATTGATTATTCTTGTCCAGATTTTATTCTTTAGAAATTAATTTGACTCCATTAAAACGGCTACCTAACTAGGGTCAAGTCCTACAACAAGATGGCTCGATATTATCCTCGCTGTGCCTCAATTCCACACGATTCGACACTCAGGTATTCTCAGACTAGTCCAGATCACGCTAGTACACACAGATAAACACAGTTGAAGTACCACAATCATACACAATGAAATAAATAATAAGTACTTCAAGCATTAATAGTAACGAGTTACATGGCCTTATGGCCACCTTACAATACTTCGTGCAGTAGGCGATAAATATCATCAAGATTAAGTTCATTCAATGAAGCAAAATACGATATAGCGGACCCTTCTTAACCATAGGCTATCGAAAAGCGCCCAACCCCTTAGTCCTCCCCGCCTTCAATGAACTCCTCCTCCCAAGCCGGTACGGCTTCATCTTCTCGAGGTTTTTGTCGATGCAAGGGTGAGTATACAACATACTCAACAAGTCATGCACAATGCGACTATTACTATATGCAAGGCTTATTCCAAGGAAAGGCTTAATTGGTTATTTTGCATAAAGCAAAGATTTCTTTTGATAGGTAGTCCTATTAGATTAAAAGCAAGAAGATCAATAATATTTAATAATTAATTTTCAATTCTTTTCCAAGAGTTTGGCACACGCCCTCTAATTTCATTCACACATTTTTTTGGCACATACCACCCATTCCACATTTTCATTTTGAAAATCTAACCCTTGATCAGAATCACCGAAAGCAATGTCCAATACCATGGACACGGCTATTCAATAGATTCACACACACACTCCGCAGAGGTCAGACACTTTACCCACAGGATACAAATGCTCACCACACAAAGCGATTGATTGTAACAAAGTCTTTCAGAGACTAACACTTAGCCTGATCCTCTCCAAGATTGCCTTCCTAACACTTCCTCACACAGAGCCAAAGTTTAGAACAGCACATACCGTTAGATGGGTACCAAGTCAAGCAAGACAGTACGCCTCCCGACGGTTACATTTTTGGTGTAATCACACCCCGAGGTATCAAAGGAAAGATATTAGAAACCTACTTAACTAGGTCCGTCCCATTCCGCATAAGTGGTTGTACACTTAACTCAAATCAAAGGCTCGCAAGGTTAAGTCCTTAATTGTCCTGCAAGACAACCATTTTATACATCTCGCACACACCTTCACAATCTTTTCATACATCCCATTGCCACACAGCCCACTCTCGCACGAAGCCTTCTTGCCACTTGCCCCTGCTCAAATCATTTTCCCACCCCACTTTATACTTAAGCAACACATGCCATTTTCCACATCACCGTGAATAGCACCACACGTGTCACTATCCCAGCCCAATTCATGACATCATCGCATTCTCCAAAATGCTCCCATAATTGTTTAGTCAATATTCATTTGATATTTGAAAGTCATTCCACGATACAAGCAAAGCAAGCGCTAATCACGGCCTAGCCTCCCGTGTTGGCATCATATTAGCATCCAACATATTTAAGCATCTTAGGGTGAACAAGGTTTCAGGCATATAAACATTTATAATCAAGGTGGCATAACAAGTTTGGCTTTTAACTACCATTTCCCAATTTAATCAATAGTGGTTGTACTTAACATAGCATGCAATATGGAAATCAAAATATACTTTTAAAACTAGGCGCAACATGGTCAAAGCACGACTTGCCTTCAAGAGGAGTTGGTTCCGTCGAGGTTCTCGCGACGGTCCTCAAACTCTCCTCGATTTAATTCCGCAACTCCTGAGTCTACTCGACACAAGCAAACACACAATAAATATATAATACAGACAGCAAACAATTCACTAAAATTAAATAAAAATCACCAATAAATAGTTCACATTTTTACAAATTTTGGGTACTAGAATCACTCAAACCGAAAGTTAGAATGCGAAAGTTATAGCGCTTAATTTTGCTGAAATTCATAAATGAATAAACCGAATTATTTCTCTATTTTCCACCGATTTTTCTACTGATTTTCCTCGCTTGACACGTGTCGGCACCAGAGCGAGCCACGCCGCCACTTCGCCATCGACAGTGGGTTCGGATGACGCTGACGCCAAGACAAGATACCGGTGACTCACCCATCGACATGTGGGCCCGGTGAATACCGCCCCCCCACATGTTTCGGGATCGACACGCTGCCGAGGAATTATCCGCCACGCATGCATGCATTCCCGATCGCCGGATTCGAATCTAACGGCGCAAGACTAACCGAGCGCTTTACTATTTGCGGACTACGTGGCGTTACCTTGGGCGCTTGATGAAGATCTCGACTACCGAGGTTGCACGCGAGGAGTCGATGAAGATGCGGCGGCGGTCGGTCACGGACTTGGAGAAGACGCAGGGCGCGACGGCGATTCCGTGTGTTCCTGGTCAAGAAGTAACCACACCGGTGCTTCTCGCTTGGGGAACTCGATGAGGGTCTTGACGACGCGGGAACGACGGACGGCATGGGCACGGAAAACCGAGGCGAGGAGAGAGCTAACTACGGCGAAGTTTCTAGCGGTTTACGGTGAGCGAGAGTGCACGAGAGAGGTGGCAACAGAGCGGATGGAGTGCCGAGTGCAACGGGCTTTATCTCCTCGCCGGGCGAGCCTCGACACGCCAAGAAATCTCGACAAATCCTCAGCCTAACGAGCAACCATGCAGGCACAAGGCGCCCGTCTCCCGAGATCAGGTTGCCACATCGACTGCTCGATCGCGATCCAACGGTCCAGAATCGGCATGATTTAGGGTTTTCTCAGTGAGACAAAGGTTGGGCCAGCCCAACACCGTAGCTAGCTTATTTCGCTTTTTCAATAAAAATAATTCCAAGAATTCAAAATAATTATTTGGGCACTAAAAATACCCAAAAATTTAGAAAAATTCTAGAAAATATTTCAGAGCATTTTGAGCCTAAATAAAATATTTTCACTTATTTTTGATAAATACTTTTTCTGGTATTAATTAATCAAGAGAAGAATGGTTTAAATAAATGTTTATTAATTTCAATAAATCCCCAAAAATTCAGATAAAGGCAATTAAATGAAATTAAATGCAAATAAAGGTTGGTTAATTCATAGAAATTCAAATAACTCCAAAATTAAAATCTAGCCAAAATTCGGACGTTACATCTACCCATCCGCTTAGATCCTCTTCGTGTCTTCTGCATGAACTAGGCACCACACCCCGTCGCCAAGAGCATATACATCGTTACAAATTATAGGATATCTTTGTTCAAAGAACTCTTTATCCTCTGGGAAGGACTAACACACAAGACGAGTATACGAATTTGTGAACTTATAGATAACGCTAAAAAGATTAGTAGGATGAACAAATAGTAAATAACTAACCTTAATATGCTCTCCATTCTGATTAAGCAAGATTAGTACCCTATAAAGTCTCATAGAGAAACCTATAGCGTAAGAGTGATCGGCTAGTTGGTACACCCCGAATACTTTTTGATGCCGCTTGCAAGTGCGCTTTGAAGTCGCTTGAGGTCATAAGGTTCAAAGCAGAGATTGTTATGTTATGCCTCGATAATGTTGAACGCCACTCTTGTAATTTGGACATCACTTTACTTAGGTTCTCCTCCTTGAACGGATCATCCTTTCCATTACGTAACCTTCAATGTGTAATGAATAGCCACGCCGCTTCATATCGTGTCCATGAGAATGTTCTGCTAGATGATCCAGCCATGGTGAAGTGTGAGTAGGAGCTGTGTGTGTGTCATAGCTTGGCCTTTCATAGTCTCAAGGGTTGATATATGGACTAAGTGTTGGAAGGTAAATTTCAAACGTGGAGACGACAAAGAAAACGCTAGAGTGTGTAGTCAAGTCGATAAAAAGGTAGTCATGCATGTAAGGTGT
This sequence comes from Guadua angustifolia, assembly GCA_036346375.1. Classification (NCBI taxonomy): domain Eukaryota; kingdom Viridiplantae; phylum Streptophyta; class Magnoliopsida; order Poales; family Poaceae; genus Guadua; species Guadua angustifolia. The sequence goes on along the minus strand of JAYEVE010000261.1, from coordinate 75,896 downwards.
TAGTAATCGACAAATATATTGTGCAATAAGTGGTTACTTCAGAGTTAAAAGTAGGCGTGAGTGGTCACTTCGACCGTAAGCAAAGGTGTAGTTAGTATGTACCGAGTGTACAGATGGGACTTTGTAGCGCAAAGTGAGTAGTCACGAATCAGACAGTACAAAGGAGAGGTCATGTCAAACCGGTAAAAGTCTTCAACAAGTGCAAGCGTTGTTATGCTATGTTATGTCGCATAGTCCAAAAAGATTACAGATCATATCCAGATATGGTCTTGTGTTGTCACGTTGTTTGAGGAAGTAAATTACATTTTAGAAATGATGAATGAAGTAAAAGGCTATGACAACATAACAGTGTGAAATAGTAAAATATACATCAAGTGAGGAAGTATAAAACATGGATAGGATGACAGCCTAACAATAAGGTACTAACCCTGAGCACCCTCTAAGGTGGACCCTGACCTCTACCCCTAGCACTTGGAATTGATTTGTTCATATAGTGGGTAGCAAGAAACGTAGTGCAAGCAAGCTTGGCTCCCCCATTAATGTGATATTTATTCCAAAAACCAAATCAAACAACATTTATAAAAGCAATGATATTTAATCATTTCTTAGTTTAGAAAACCTCGCCTCATCAAAGGGTTTAGTGAAAATATCACCAATTGGTTCTCGCCTACATAACTAAGCATAATGTCACCCTTAGTAACATGATCACGTAATGAAATGATGTCGATTTTAATATGCTTAGTTCAGAATGTTGGATCGGATTGTTTGCTATTTTCATTGCACTTTCATTATCACACAAGAGAGGCACATTTTCAAACTTAATGCCATAGTCTAAAAATGTTTGCTTTATAAATAAAATTTGAGCACAACAACTGCTTGCTGCTACATATTCGGTCTCAAAGAAGGAAAGTGCTATCAATTTTGCTTTTAGAACACCAAGACACTAAAGACCTTTCAAGCAAATGGCAACTCCCCGACGTGCTTTTATGATCAATTTGCAACCGCATAATTGAAGTCTAATAGCTAAGAAGCTCAAATGGAGCACCTTTTGGGTACCGCAGATAATCTGAGTCCTAATAGCCCTTTAGAAGATAAACTAGACGCCTTGCTTTTTAGCTTCTTTTCACACTTAAAGCACTCGAACCGCCTTTGTGCTTGTTGCATTGTTGAGGCGCTTTTTTTGCTTCACTTCTTCTATCAAAATTTCATAATATTTGTCAAAAATTTTAAAAACTCGTATAAAGCCATGTCAAGCTTACATCGACTGCTGGCTTTATAGCGGTCAGGTCGACTCAAGCACGCGACCCTTTGAGACGCTGTTGTTGTACACCCCATGACAATCATGTCATTCCTGGCAGCCATGAGTCGACCCCAAAAGTTCAAACCGATGCCCACAACCAGATTTGGGTGACTATCTTTAGTCTTCTATCCTCCACCTAAGACCTTTCTTATGTACAAGAGTAAGTGGCAAGATGCAAGACACCGCTATCGTGGTACCATCGGGCATCACCAATGTTTGTTTATTACCAATGCTAGCTCTTTTTCGGTGGTTAGAGGTGGGCATCGTGTTGTCGGGCCGGACCCAAGACGGGCCCATCGTGCTTTTGGCCGAACTATGCCGGGCCGGAACGGCCCGTCAGGCTCGCCAGTGCCGCAGCGTTGCGGCCGCGTGCCCGGCCACCTTCGCGAGCCTAAGCACAACCCATTTGCGCTTCAGGCTCGCCAGGTTGCACACCTTTCAGTGCTCAAATTTATTTATACTATTGTGACAAGAGGAAAAGGCCCAGAGATGCATGAAGTTGATTGTAAAAAAAATGCGCCTTATAAACTACTAGTAGTATTGTTTCAAAATAGAAAGATGTTATTAGTAATATTGTCGCAAACCGAGGAACGACCAATAGTATTTTTTTCGTAATAATTTTACCTGAATTTTTTAGTCATTTTTACCCACTTAACAAATAAAACCAGGTAATAATTAGTGATGCGTATATGATCAATGTCACTTCGGAGCAACCTGGCAAGAGAAGGATATATGCATGCATGCACACACACACTAAAATCGATGCTCCTATGCATGTCGATCGCCATGCTGCATGCATATGCACATGATCGTGCATTAGTACATCGTGCACCTATTAATTTCACTTCGCAACAAAGACATTAGTGCAACCATAGGTACATAGTAGTATATAGTCAGTCTCATCATGCACTCATTTCGCTTTCTTCACATCAACTATCGATAAACTTTAATCTCATCATGCACTCATTTCATGCACCGTAAACTTTAATTTGGATGATTGGATCTAACTTGTGCTTCTTTTTCCTAGCAAACTACGGATCGCGCTTAGTGTTAGATCCATTAAGTTTTGATCGAGGTTACTACTAATATGCACAAACGATCATATATGCAGATGCCCCAGCAATTTAAATGCGTGAGACCAACGGCAATGAACACAAATATTGGGGAAAAAAGAAATAATTTTATTAAATCTTGAACATATACAAAGTTACTACCTCTTTAAAAACCTTACACCCCGGTGTGGGGTACCCCCGGTAAGGAAAAGAGTACAGTAACTACATATATATACATAGACTATCCGAGGCTGAGATTGTCAAAGTCGGCTACCACGTCCGTGATCTCCGGATCCTCGGACTGATGTTGTGTCCTCATTATCCTGACGTTTTCATAGCCTTTTGAGGCATATAATTGCCTCAAGCATCTCAGGTCTGAGATACGACCTCCTCAGTTCAAGTATCCTCCCCACCAAAATAAAAGTGGATTCTGACGATACAGTGGACACCGAAACCGTAAGTACATCCCGTGCGAAATGGGATAGCACGGGGTAAATACGTTGGTTATTCTTCCACCACAAGAGCAAGTTGAGTTGATTTTCCTCGTCCATGTCAAGCTCGGTCTCCACGAAAGGCGCGTCGAGGTAGTGGTTGATCTCTACCCGTGGATTCCATTGTGACAGATCGGCGCTTTTGGAAGACGTAACTAGACTACTTGCCTTTCAAATTTCTTCCATATACTTGAAGCGGTCAAACTATCTCGTGCTTGTTGCGTTGTTGAAGTAGATCTTCGTGCTTCACTTCGTGCCAAACTTCGTAATATTTGTTGAAAACTCTAAAAACTTGTTATAAATATGAGTATAGACCCTGAGAAATCAAGATCGAATGCCTCACCTATTCCTCGGCGGCCTACCGCAAGTCGTAAATTTTCTCCGAGGATCCAAAATGACAAAGAAAACAAGACAGATGTGGAATAGCTTGAAAATATTTTAAAATTTTTGCTCCATTGGTTTTATTAAAACCGCCATCGATATATATCTGTGGTGGTTTTTCTTAAAACCACCACAGACATCGCCCTAGATATATATATACGAGACCACCGCCACCTCTTCCAAATCATCCTCTCCCCTCGCGGCTTTCTCCCCACGCCTCGCACCTCTCCTCGCAGCCTCCCGGCTCGGCGCTCTCCCCGCGCCTCTCCCTGGGCTTCCTCCCCACACCTCGCTCCTCGCGAACCTCCCGACGGCTGCCTCCCATGCGCCTCTCTCCTTTATGCTTCTCCCCACGCCTCTACCGCCGCTTGACCACCCAAGATCACCGATTAAGGTAAGGGTTCATTCAATTCGCCAAGATCATCGATTAAGGTAAGGGTTTCTCCTTTCTCTTGAAATGATTAGGGCTTGTATGAAATGAGATGAAACCGCCTGTAGAGCTCTCTTTAATCTCCTTATATTCTTTTTAAACCTAAATATGTGTAGTGTTAGTATTCGATTTCCGTGATAAGGCTTGCTCGTATGTAACATCATCCTCGCTTTTACTCTCTTTAATCTCCTTGCCATGGGAAAAATCGAAGACACCATAGAAAATAGAAAAATAGCTTCCTCGCTTTACTCTCATGCTCCCTAGTTGAGTTGTTGTAGTTGCTTAACTTGTTTGTAAAATGCTTGAAGAATGAATGTCTTTGCATTACTCCTCGCTTGATCGAACCAATTTTTGTCATGATCCTCCGATCTTTGTAGCAGTACTAGTATTAATCAAGTATTAATCGCCGCTTCTAGGTAGCTTACACGTAAAGACATTCTCGACAGACTTGAAACCATTTGAGATGGTTGTTAGTTCTTCCCTAGAGATGTATGGAGTATGTAGTAGTACAATATTATACCTCCATGTAATTGAAATTATTAGACTTCCACCAAGGCTAACTTTTGTTTGTGCGCCTCAACTTATGGCAAGTTTAGCCACTAAAATGAATCGAGAGAAGGATTTATGCAATTAAGACAAAGACAAGGACCTCATTATTGTAATTAAGAGCTAAGCTAGGCGCTGCGTGCATTTCTTTGTTTCTAACTAGCTTCCTTAAGATATGTGATTTGTGAAGAAAACATGTACAAGGCAAGTAACTTACTTCGCCTTTTGCTGGAGAAGATATTTATAATGGTAGCAACTTCACCCTTTGCTTGGTTAAAGATGGCCTACTGCCAATTCTTTAGCATAAGGCATGTTTGCATGACTTGAGACTTCATCTGCCTGAAAGAACACTAGGAAAATGCTTCACATTAAAACCTTTGTACTAACTTAATTCACACTCAGGGGCGGAGCTGGGCTTCGGGCCAGTGGGTCTTGGGCCCAAGGCCTAGCTCAAATACCAGTGCAAAATACTGTTTATTCTTTATTTGGGTTTGAGGCCTAGTCCAATATCTCTAGTCCTGCCTAGCCGCCAGAGCCCGCCTTGCTCACATCCCCGCCCCATCGGGCACATGTCGCAGTGCAAACCCTATCCAAGACAAGTCCATGTGCACAACGCCGCCGCCGCCTCCCACGTGGTACGACCACGCCACCGCCGCCTCCCACCTCCTCGCCTGCCGAGGTCCACCGTCGATCGAGCTCCCGCCACGACTCGCCTGCCACGCCGCCTTTGCAGACGCCAAATCCCACCTGTTAAGAGCGTCTTGCATTGATCGAATTAGCGATGCCCGCTTGTTTCCCGCATGGATCTGAATCATCCGATCATTCTCTGTTCGCCGGTTCATCCCGTAGGGATTCAATGGCAAGAAAGTGCTTTTGGATTGAAGGACGCTAGAAGGCGAAGCGAGCATGGCGCATAAGGAGCACGCGAAGAAGAGGGAGGAGGTCTCCGAGCTGAGTCACCATTCTCCCACGAATCCTAAGAAACTAACAATCCTAAGAATGTTAGCACAAAACTACAAAAGAACACACACTATAAGCATGGTCCCATAAAAGCAGATCTGTAAGCATTTTGCATTTGAAGTCTAAAGAGAACATATGATGATGACATGCATGTGGGTGCTAAGATTCATAGATAATAAGCAAAGGTACTAATCATTAAAAGGAATGACTACAAGAGCTACTTGGCCCGATGGTCTAGGATTTGATTTCTTATGCCTCACCGATTGTTGTCTATAACTAGCTAAAAGGGTATGTAGGTCTTACCACTTTCTTATCGTGTACTTCATAAGTTTGATAAAAATGATGTCGGCCCTTTTTATGACTTGAAGTTTGATAAAAATAGTTCTTGCCCCCTTTCTGATATGATTATTCACTCTTCATAATTTTGCCATGTTTTACAGCTTGCTCCATTTGACCCAACCAAGAAGAAGAAAAGAAGAAGGTCCACGAGGCGAAGCGACGACTAGCACGAGCGTGCTCGAGCGCATAAGGTCGAGTCGTCTCCCATCCACGAAGCGATCCGTTGACTATCGGTGCGGGACTTGTAGAGTGGTCGGTCGAAACCTCCCAACACAGGAGCATCCTCGAGCTCCGCAACAGTAGCCACCGTGGCGCTCTCCAAAGGAGTGAACCATCCGCATCCGCCAAAGCAACGCGCTGTAACAACAAATTTTAAAGAACACGAAAGTAATAGCAAAAATACAGCAGAGGTATGAAGTAAAGAAGAAGAGATGAGTCAAGATTTCATTGATTATTCTTGTCCAGATTTTATTCTTTAGAAATTAATTTGGACTCCATTAAAGCGGCTATCTAACTAGGGTCAAGTCCTACAACAAGTATGGCTCGATACCATCCTCGTCGTGCCCGAATTCCCACGGATTCGGACACTCTGGTATTCTCAGACTAGTCGAGATCACGCTAGTACACACAGGATAAGCAGGTTGAAGTACCACAATCATACACAATGAAATAAATAATAAGTACTTCAAGCATTAATAGTAACGAGTTACATGGCCTTATGGCCACCTTACAATACTTACTTGCCAGCAGGCGATAAATATCATCGATATCAAGTTCATTCAATGAAGCAAAATACGATAAGCGGGACCCTTCTTAACCATAGAGCTCTTGAGTGCGGCCCAACCCCTTAGTCCTCCTCGCCTTCAATGAACTCCTCCTCCCAAGTGGTGCGGCTTCATCTTACGAGGTTTTGTCGATGCAAGGGTGAGTATACAACATACTCAACAAGTCATGCACAATGCGACTATTACTATATGCAAGGCTTATTCCAAGGAAAGGCTTAATTGGTTATTTTGCATAAAGCAAAGATTTCTTTTGATAGGTAGTCCTATTAGATTAAAAGATAGATCAATAATATTTAATAATTAATTTCTCAATTCTTTTCCAAGAGTTTGGCACACACCCTAATTTCATTCACACACACTTTTTGGCACACACCACCCATTCCACATTTTCATTTTGAAAATCTAACCCTTATTTGTAATCACCGAGCAATGTCCAATACATCATGACACGGCTATTGAATAGATTCACACACACACTCTGCAGAGGTCAGACACTTTACCCACAGGATCTGATCGTTCACCACACAAAGCGATTGATTGTAACAAAGTCTTTGAGACTAACACTTAGCGATGATCCTCTCGATGTTGCCTTCCTAACACTTCCCACACAGAGCCAAAGTTTAGAACAGCACATACCGTTAGATGGGTACCAAGCCACCTGACAGTCACGCTCCCGTCTGTTACATTTTTGGTGTAATTGTCACCCCGAGGTATCAAAGGAAAGATATTAGAAACCTACTTAACTAGGTCCGTCCCATTCCGCACAAGTGGTTGTACGGAACTCAGCTCAAAGGCTCGCAAGGTTAAGTCCTTAATTGTCCCGGGCAAGACAACCATTTTATACATCTCGGCACACAAATTTCTTCACAATCTTTTCATACATCCCATTGCCACACAGGCCCACATGCACGAAGCCTTCTTGCCACTTGCCCCTGTTCAAATCATTTTCCCACCCCACTTTATACTTAAGCAACACATGCCATTTTCCACATCGGTTCGTGAATAGCACCACACGTGTCACTATCCGGTTCAATTCATGACATCATCGCATTCTCCAAAATCGTTCCATAATTGTTTAGTCAATATTCATTTGATATTTGAAAGTCATTCCACGCACAAGCAGGCTAAGCGACTAATCACGGTCTAGCCTCCGTGTTGGCATCATATTAGCATCCAACATATTTAAGCATCTTAGGGTGAACAAGGTTTGGGGCATATAAACATTTATAATCAAGGTGGCATAACAAGTTTGGCTTTTAACTACCATTTCCCAATTTAATCAATAGTGGTTGTACTTAACATAGCATGCAATATGGAAATCAAAATATACTTTTAAAACTAGGCGCAACATGGTCAAAGCACGACTTGCCTTCGAAGAGGAGTTGGTTCTGGTCGAGGTTCTGCGACGGGTCCTCAAACTCTCCCTCGACGAATTCCGGCAACTCGGAGTCTACTCGATACAAGCAAACACACAATAAATATATAATACAGACAGCAAACAATTCACTAAAATTAAATAAAAATCACCAATAAATAGTTCACATTTTTACAAATTTTTGGGTACTAGAATCACTCAAATCCGAGTTAGAATGCGAAAGTTATAGCGTTTTCAATTTTGCTGAAATTCATAAATGAATAAACCGAATTATTTCTCTATTTTCCACCGATTTTTAATTTGATTTTCCCTCGGCTTGACACGTGTCGGCACCAGAGCGAGCCACGCCGCCCGCAGTCACCAGCTGTGGGCGGGATGACGTCATCTTGACGTCGTACACGATGACTCACCCACCGACATGTGGGCCGGTGAATGCGCGGCCCCACATGTCGCGGATCGACACGCCGAGGAATTATCCGACACGCATGCATGCATTCCCGATCGTCGGATTCAATCTAACGGCGCAAGACTAACCGAAAGCGATTTACTATTTGCGGACTACGTGGCGTTACCTTGGGCGTCGGATGAAGATCGACTACCGAGGTTGCACGCGAGAGTCGATGAAGATCTTGCAGGTCGGTCGCGGACTTGGAGAAGACGCAGATGGCGGCGGCGATTCCGTGTGTCTCGGCCGGAAGAAGTAACCACACGGTGCTTCTCGGCTTGGGGAACTCGATGAGGGTCTTGGCGACGGCGGGAACGACGGACGGCAAGGGCACGGAAAACCGAGGCGAGGAGAGAGCTAACTACGGCGAAGCTCTAGCGAAGTTTCTGGTGGCGAGAGTGCACGAGAGAGGTGGCAACAGAGCGGATGGAGTCTTTGAGTGCAACGGGCTTTATCTCTGCCGGGCGAGCCTCGACACGCGCAAATCTCGACAAATCCTCGGCCAACGAGCAAAACAGCGGTGCAGTGGCGCCCGCCCCGAGATCAGGCTGCACCACATCGACTTCGATCGCGATCCAACGGTCCAGAATCGGCGATTTAGGGTTTTCAGGTGAGCACAGTGTTGGGCCAACCAACACTTAGTAGCTAGCTTATTTCGGCTTTTAATAAAAATAATTCGATAATTCAAAATAATTATTTGGGGCACTAAAATACCGAAAAATTCTAGAAAAATTCTAGAAAATATTTGAGCATTTTGAGCCTAAATAAAATATTTTCACTTATTTTTGATAAATACTTTTTCTGGTATTAATTAATCAAGAGAAGAATGGTTTAAATAAATGTTTATTAATTTCAATAAATCCCCAAAAATTCAGATAAAGGCAATTAAATGAAATTAAATGCAAATAAAGGTTGGTTAATTCATAGAAATTCAAATAACTCCAAAAATTAAAATCTAGCCAAAATTCGGGACGTTACATCTACCCATCCAGTTAGATCCTCTTCTGTGTCTTCTGCATGAACTAGGCACCACACCCCCGCCGAAGAGCATATACATCGTTACAAATTATAGGATATCTTTGTTCAGCAACTCTTTATCCTCTGGGAAGGACTAACACACAAGACGAGTATACGAATTTGTGAACTTATAGATAACGCTAAAAAGATTAGTAGGATGAACAAATAGTAAATAACTAACCTTAATATGCTCTCCATTCTGATTAAGCAGCATTAGTACCCTATAAAGTCTCATAGAGAAACCTATAGCAGAAGAGTGATCGGCTAGTTGGTACACCCTGAAATACTTTTGATGCCGCCCTTGCAAGTGCGCCTTGAAGTCGTCGGAGGTCATAAGGTTCAGGCTAGAGATTGTTATGTTATGCCTCGATAATGTTGAACGCCACTCTTGTAATTTGGACATCACTTTACTTAGGTTCTCCTCCTTGAACGGATCATCCTTTCCATTACGTGTAACCTTCAATGTGTAATGAATAGCTACGCTGCTCATATCAGGTGTCCATGAGAATGTTCTGCTAGATGATCCAGCCATGGTGAAGTGTGAGTAGGAGCTGTGTATGTGTGCCTGCAGTTTGGCCTTTCATAGTCTCGAAGGGTTGATATATGGACTAAGTGTTGGAAGGTAAATTTCAAACGTGGAGACGGACAGCAAAACGCTAGAGTGTGTAGTCAAGTCGGGCTGAAAAGGTAGTCATGCATGTAAGGTGTTAGTACTGACAAATATATTGTGCAATAAGTGGTTACTTCAGAGTTAAAAGTAGGCAGTGAGTGGTCACTTCGGACTGTGCAGTGTGTAGTTAGTATGTACTGAGTGTACAGATGGGACTTTGTAGCGTGCAGTGAGTAGTCACGTCGAACTGTATTGTGTACAGTGAGAGGTCATGTCAAACTGGTAAAAGTCTTCAACAAGTGCGTGGCAGTGTTATGCTATGTTATGTCGCATAGTCTGAAAAGATTACAGATCATATCGGTATATGGTCTTGTGTTGTCACGTTGTTTGAGGAAGTAAATTACATTTTAGAAATGATGAATGAAGTAAAAGGCTATGACAACATAACAGTGTGAAATAGTAAAATATACATCAAGTGAGGAAGTATAAAACATGGATAGGATGTGACCTAACAATAAGGTACTAACCACGAGCACCCTCTAAGGTGGACCACGACCTCTACCCCTAGCACTTGGAATTGATTTGTTCATATAGTGGGTAGCAAGAAGCGTAGTGCAAGCAAGCTTGGCTCCCCATTAATGTGATATTTATTCCAAAAACCAAATCAAACAACATTTATAAAAGCAATGATATTTAATCATTTCTTAGTTTAGAAAACCTGGCCTCATCAAAGGGTTTAGTGAAAATATCAGCCAATTGGTTCTCAGTTCTTACATAACTAAGCATAATGTCACCCTTAGTAACATGATCACGAATGAAATGATGTCAGATTTTAATATGCTTAGTTCAGGAATGTTGGACTGGATTGTTTGCTATTTTCATTGCACTTTCATTATCACACAAGAGAGGCACATTTTCAAACTTAATGCCATAGTCTAAAAATGTTTGCTTTATAAATAAAATTTGAGCACAACAACTGCTTGCTGCTACATATTCGGTCTCAGCAGTGGAAAGTGCTACTGAATTTTGCTTTTTAGAACACCAAGACACTAAAGACCTTTCAAGCAAATGGCAACTCCCCGACGTGCTCTTATGATCAATTTGCAACCGGCATAATTGAAGCCCGAATAGCTAAGAAGCTCAAATGGAGCACCTTTTGGGTACCGGCATAATCGGAGTCCGAATAGCCCTTTAGAAGATAAACTAGACGTCTTGCTTTTTAGCTTCTTTCACACACTTAAAGCACTCGAACCGCCTTGTGCTTGTTGCATTGTTGAGGCAGTTCTTTTTGCTTCACTTCTTCTATCAAAATTTCATAATATTTGTCAAAAATTTTAAAAAACTCGTGCTAAAGCCATGTCAAGCTTACATCGTACCTGTTGGCCTTATAGCGTGCTGTGCTGACTCAAGCACGACCCTTTGAGACGTGCCGTGTTGTACAGCCATGACAATCATGTCATTCCTGTTGTGCCATGAGCTGACCCCAAAAGTTCAGTCCGATGCCCACAACTGTATTTGGGTGACTATCTTTAGTCTTCTATCCTCCACCTAAGACCTTTCTTATGTACAAGAGTAAGTGGCAAGATGCAAGACACCGCTATCGTGTACCACTGGGCATCACCAATGTTTGTTTATTACCAATGCTAGCTCTTTTCTGTGGTGGTTAGAGGTGGGCATCGTGTTGTCGGCCGGCCCAAGACGCCCCATCGTGCTTTAATTGGAACTATGCCGGGCCGAACGGCCCGTCGTGGCCCGCCGTCCGTGCAGCGGCCGTCTTGCAGCCGTCTTAAGCCACCTCTGCTCTGAGCCTAAGCACAACCCATTTGCGCCGTGCTTGCTTGCCAGTGCCGTGCCAAATTCGGCCCATTTATACTATTGTGACAAGAGGAAAAGGCCCGAGATGCATGAAGTTGATTGTAAAAAATCGCGCTTATAAACTACTAGTAGTATTGTTTCAAAATAGAAAGATGTTATTAGTAATATTGTGCAAACCGAGGAGCGACCAATAGTATTTTTTCGTAATAATTTTACCTGAATTTTTAGTCATTTTACCCACTTAACAAATAAAACCAGGTAATAATTAGTGATGCGTATATGATCAATGTCACTTCGGAGCAACCTGGCAAGAGAAGGATATATGCATGCATGCACACACACACTAAAATCGATGCTCCTATGCATGTCGATCGCCATGCTGCATGCATATGCACATGACTGCATTAGTACACTGTGCACCTATTAATTTCACCTGGCAACAAAGACATTAGTGCAACCATAGGTACATAGTAGTATATAGCTGTCTCATCATGCACTCATTTCGTTTCTTCACATCAACTACTGATAAACTTTAATCTCATCATGCACTCATTTCATGCACTGGTAAACTTTAATTTGGATGATTGGATCTAACTTGTGCTTCTTTTCCTAGCAAACTACGGATCGCGCTAGCTGTTAGATCTGATTAAGTTTTGATCGAGGTTACTACTAATATGCACAAACGATCATATATGCAGATGCTGACAATTTAAATCGTGAGACCAACGGCAATGAACACAAATATTGGGGAAAAAGAAATAATTTTATTAAATCTTGAACATATACAAAGTTACTACCTCTTTAAAAACCTTACACCCCTGTGGGTACCCCGATGAAGGAAAAGAGTCTGATAACTACATATATATACATAGACTATCCGAGGCCGAGATTGTCAAAGTCGGCTACCACGTCCGTGATCTCCGGATCCTCGGACTGATGTTGTGTCCTGTCATCTGCACGTTCGCAGTCTTTGAGGCATATAATTGCCTCAAGCATCTCGTGTCCGAGATCGACCTCCTCGATTCAAGTATCCTCCCCACCAAAATAAAAGTGGATTACGGACGATCACAAGGACAATTTAAAACGTAAGTACATCCCGTGCGAAATGGGATAGCACGGGTAAATCGTTGGTTATTCTTCCACCACAAGAGCAAGTTGAGTTGATTTTCCTCGTCCATGTCAAGCTCGGTCTCCACGAAAGGCGCGTCGAGGTAGTGGTTGATCTCTACCTGTGGATTCCATTGTGACAGGATCGGCGTTTTGGAAGACGAACTAGACTACTTGCCTTTCAGCTTCTTCCATATACTTGAAGCGGTCAAACTATCTCGTGCTTGTTGCGTTGTTGAAGTAGATCTTCGTGCTTCACTTCGGTGCCAAACTTCTCGTAATATTTGTTGAAAACTCTAAAAAACTTGTTATAAATATGAGTATAGACCTCGGAGAAATCAAGATCGAATGCCTCACCTATTCCCTCGAAGGCGCCCTGCAAGTCAGAAATTTTCTCCGAGGATCCAAAATGACAGCAAAACAGTACAGATGTGGAATAGCTTGAAAATATTTTAAAATTTTTTGCTCCATTGGTTTTATTAAAAACCGCCACTGATAATATTATCTGTGGTGGTTTTTCTTAAAAACCACCACAGATACTGCCCTAGATATATATATACGTAGACCCGCTGCCACCTCTTCCAAATCATCCTCTCCCCCTCGGCGGCTTTCTCCCCACGCCCTGCACCCTCTCCTCGCAGCCTCCCGGTCGGCGTCTCCCCTGCGCCCTCTCCCCCTCGGCGGCTTCCTCCCCCACACCCTGCGCTCTCTCCTCGCAACCTCCCGATCGGCGTCTCCCATGCGCCCTCTCCCCCTTTGCGGCTTCCTCCCCCACGCCCCCTCGGCCGCCGTCGGACCACCCGCATCACCGATTAAGGTAAGGGTTCATTCAATTCGCCCGCATCATCGATTAAGGTAAGGGTTTCTCCTTTCTCTCTTGAAATGATTAGGGCTTGTATGAAATGAGATGAAACCGGCCGGGTAGAGCTCTCTTTAATCTCCTTATATTCTTTTTAAACCTAAATATGTGTAGTGTTAGTATTCGATTTCCAGGATAAGGCTTGCTCGTATGTAACATCATCCTGCTTTACTCTCTTTAATCTCCTTGCCATGGGAAAAATCGAAGACAGTCCATAGAAAATAGAAAAATAGCTTCCTGCTTTACTCTCATGCTCCCTAGTTGAGTTGTTGTAGTTGCCAGAACTTGTTTGTAAACAGTTGAAGAATGAATGTCTTTTGCATTACTCCCTGTTTGACTGAACCAGCTTTTGTCATGATCCTCCGATCTTTGTAGCAGGTACTAGTATTAATCAAGTATTAACTGCTGGCTTCTAGGTAGCGACACAGAAAGACATTCTGACAGACTTGAAACCATTTGAGATGGTTGTTAGTTCTTCCCGGTAGATGTATGGAGTATGTAGTAGTACAATATTATACCTCCATGTAATTGAAATTATTAGACTTCCACCAAGGCTAACTTTCTTTGTTTGTGCGCCTCAACTTATGGCAAGTTTAGCCAGCTAAAATGAATCTGAGAGAAGGATTTATGCAATTAAGACAAAGACAAGGGACCTCATTATTGTAATTAAGAGCTAAGCTAGGCGTTGCAGATTTCTTGTTTCTAACTAGCTTCCTTAAGATATGTGATTTGTGAAGAAAACATGTACAAGGCAAGTAACTTACTTACCTTTTATGGAGAAGATATTTATAATGGTAGCAACTTCACCCTTTGCTTGGTTAAAGATGGCCTATCGCCAATTCTTTAGCATAAGGCATGTTTGCATGACTTGAGACTTCATCTGCTGAAAGAACACTAGGAAAATGCTTCACATTAAAACCTTTGTACTAACTTAATTCACACTCGGGCGGAGCCGGGCTTGGCAGTTGGGTCTTGGGCCCAAGGCCTAGCTCAAATACCGGTGCAAAATATGTTTATTCTTTATTTGGGTTTGAGGCCTAGTCCAATATCTCTAGTCTGCCTAGCCGCCAGAGCCCGCCTTGCTCATCATCCCGCCCCAAGGCACATCTTTGCAAAGTGCAAACCCTATCGATACAAGTCCATGTGCACTACGCCGCCGCCGCCTCCCACCGTGGTACGACCACGCCACCGCCGCTCGCAGCCTCCTGCCCGGGCCGAGGTCCACCGTCGACCGGAGCTCCCGCCTACGACTCGCCCGCCGCCCGCCGCCCTTGCAGATCGCCAAATCCCACGGGTTAAGAGCGTCTTGCATTGATCGAATTAGCGATGCCCGTTTGCTTCCCCAGATGGATCTGAATCATCTGATCATTCTCTGTTCGCTCGGTTCATCCCGTGTAGGGATTCAATGGCAAGCAGTTTTTGGATTGAAGGGGCGTTAGAAGGCGAAGCCTTGCACCATGGCGGAACAAGAACACGCGAAGAAGAGGGAGGAGGTCTCCGAGCTGAGTCACTCATTCTCCCACGAATCCTAAGAAACTAACAATCCTAAGAATGTTAGCACAAAACTACAAAAGAACACACACTATAAGCATGGTCCCATAAAAGCAGATCTGTAAGCATTTTGCATTTGAAGTCTAAAGAGAACATATGATGATGACATGCATGTGGGTGCGAAGATTCATAGATAATAAGCAAAGGTACTAATCATTAAAAGGAATGACTACAAGAGCTACTTGGCCTGATGGTCTAGGATTTGATTTCTTATGCCTCACTGATTGTTGTCTATAACTAGCTAAAAGGGTATGTAGGTCTTACCACTTTCTTATCAGGTACTTCATAAGTTTGATAAAAATGATGCTGGCCCTTTTTTATGACTTGAAGTTTGATAAAAATAGTTCTTGCCCCCTTTCTGATATGATTATTCACTCTTCATAATTTTGCCATGTTTTACAGCTTGCTCCATTTGACCCAACCAAGAAGAAGAAAAAGAAGAAGGTTGTTATCCAAGATCCTTTTGATGAGGTGGACAACTTGGAAGAGAAGACAGAAAGCTTGGCAGGTATGTTTAATGTGTTGAAGAAAATAGGTAATCCACCTGAATATCCTTGCTAACTTCTCACTTTTTGTTCCTCGATCTCGAGCTTGGTGAGCTCGACTTTCTTTGGAATGAAGAAGAAGAAACAAGTGAGTTCTTGGACACTTGGAAGTAGATTGTGCGTGTTTGAGAACCAGAAACTGAAATGAGACTTTACTTTGTTCATCATGCATATTTCAGGTTGATCTTGACTCTATCTATTGCTGGCATTGGAGATGCAGAGGACACTCTAGGTACAGTCTATATGATTCATTTTATCCTTTACTCTTGGTGGCATTTATTTGTTTTTTTGGGCCCGAGACTTATCCAAATCCTGGCTCTACCACTTTTCACACTACAAGATGATCTTAGCTTTTGGTAACTTCCCACAGTCAATCCTACGAAAGATCTATCCCAATTAACTACCCTTGAACACATTTCAACTAAATCACTAACCAAATCCATTCATTTCAAAGCGAATACTATTACTAAATAGTACATGTTTTAGTATGCATAGCTTGTGAACACAAAGTAACACCAGCCTCATTCCAATGGGATATCTAGGAGACTAGACTATAAGTTAAATTGTAATGTTTGGTGGGCTAATACTGACGCTTAAGACTTTGAAATGTCAAGTGAAAAAATGACCTAGAAATGAGAATAATACTCTATCCTAGAAAAGTTGAAATAAGGATGAGGAAGTATAGTCCAAAGTTGAATTTTCCAGGCGCTTTCATGTGGCTATCAAACTATTAGAAGTAATTACCTTTGTAAACTTTTGATTCTTGCAAAATTAGGTGAGTAACACTCCGAATAATCTTGGATGGAAAGGCTCTAAACTGATGAACACATCAAAGACACTGTGCTATAGTGCTTTGTAGTTAAGATATTCGGTAATAATAATCGCATTTTATCATGCTTTCCATATAAATCATGTTAGCAAAATAACCTTAAGTATTATGATTTCTGACCCACATCAACATTTCTTCAAAAACTACTTTCTACTCTAGAATTAACTATGAATTATATTTCGGGTGGAAATGTAGTTCTTATGGAGCCCAATCCCGAGGCTGTAATGGAGGAGACTTCTAACTCGAGCCCGAGCCAGTATCTTAACATCGTCCTGGTCACTGAAGTTGCCGAGGTCTCCACCGCTGTTGCAGATGATGCTCCCGTTGCAAAATGTCGAGACTGAGGAAAAACTAAGAAGCCTGAAGGCCGGTATACCATCTCGGAGGTCTCAGATGCTAGGGCTCCTGTTGCACTACGGAAGTTAACAGCAAAATACAGGTCAACATGCGGGTACATCATAAGGGATAAAGTGTCAATCACCTATTTGGATTGGCACAAAGTGCTCCGCACCACCAAAGAAGATCTATAGACAGCTCAAAGAAACATTTGAATTCCCCAAAGAAGCCGAAGAGCTCGTGCGTTGTGATGCGTTGATGACCATGGATGCGGCATGGAGGAAATTCAAGGCGAGGCTGAATACAAATTATGTAAAGAAAAACCTGTCAGCCATCAGAGACTATCCAAAATTAGAGTCATATTGGGACGAGTTTATGGCGATGAAACAAGATGAAGCGGCAAAGAAGTCCAGTGAGGACCACATAAACATCGCAAAGAGGAATACTCACCCTCACAGACTAGGCACGAGTGGGTACGTCGGTAAAATTCCTCAATGGGAGAGGCATGAATTAGATGCGGTCCGATTGACTTGCGCAAGTCCCTTGACTGGACTACCAGACCGAGTCAAGCATTACGTGCTAGTGAGAGCATCTATCACATTTGGTGGAGCCCTATCATTCAAAATCAACGATGATGAAGTAATGTCGCAAAGAGCTTAGGAGCTATACGTCGAGTCCAGCCAAAGAAATTTCCACCCAGATAGGGAGAAAGACGAACTAACAGCAGCCTTGGAAAACAAAGAGCACCCTACTCGGACACGAGGAGTTGGGGTCAAGGTTCCCTAGAAGATGGGATTTCCAGAGCACGGAGACTCTTATAGGAATTGCAAGAGAGCCAAAGAAGAGCGTGCCAAAAAAGAATTGGAAAAGATGAAGGAAAGGGTTCTTCGAGAACTACAAGGCACCATACAAGAACAAGTTCAACAACAAGTACAACAAGCCATGAGCCAGTGGCAAGTCCACAATCTTCTCTCCAGCCCTACAAATCGTCGCAACAGTTGCGCATCCATGCCATTGGTAGAACTGGATAACACCCATTATCCTGTGGACGACATACAAGACCCCACACCTTGCCAGCTCGACATGCCCGTCATGAACATATTCTTGCAAGCTAGTACAGGAATAGCTTATCCATACCAAGAAAGGGGTGTTCTGCACAACTCCCCGATAGCGCCAGATTATACAAAGGTTTAGGTGGACACAATACTTTCACAGTTTGCCGACATCGCACTGGAAATTCCCTGCAACAACGAGGTTACAACTCTAGAAAGTGTCGTCCACTCATTCATCCAGTGGCGCAAACGTGACATCGTCTTGGACCATGTAGTGCCTACCTCTCCCGCAGTAGAACTCACACTACCGTCACCAGCACCTAAGCGTGAAATGGCAATGAAGCAAGATGAAGCGCCAAAGAAGTCCAGTAAGGACCGCATAAACATGGCTAGTGTGAGTATTTCAAAGGACAAACTAATTATAACTCTTAATCCAAAAAAATGGCACATTAGACAAGCTGTATCAGTTAGATTAGGCGAAGTCAGAATAGAGTATGATGTTGTGCTAGCAAAACATAAGGGCAAGGCAAAGACTGAAGTAGAAGATAACCAAGAAAGATTAGAATTCGAGCTGGGGAAGCCGTTAGTCACCCCTTTAAAGTTAAATAGCCTATTACTCATGATGCGGCAATTACATGCCTGGTACATGGAGCGATCCAACCAAGAGGTACTCCTGAAAGTTATCACTGCTCATTTTTTAGAGGAACATTTTCACCATGAGGGAGTTGGCTGATTCATGATAGAATTAGATAACTTGCACAACTTGTTCTATCACAACGCCCTCGACATATCTTTTTTGAGATGCTGATCACTATAAGTGTCTAATATATAAATCATGGTCTAAATTCATGTAATACTAATAAATGTCATGTCTAACTTTTTCCTTATCTAGATATGAGATGATTGAACTAAGAAGAACCCAGGGACCAGTGGGATTACTCAACCCGGGAACGGTCTGCCAGGTCGAAATTACAAGAGTACCAAAGGAGGTCGAGGAATACGTATATAACACTTTGATCAAGCTACAAGACAAGGAGTTTATACTTTTAACATACAATTTTAAGTAAGTTTCTCACTAGCTAGTTAAATTCCTCGTTGATTTTGTTCTTTACTTTTATCTTAGAACTAATGGCTATGACATCAAACACGTGTATGTAGCTTCCACTGAATTCTCGTAGTAATTACTCTAGAAAAGAGCAAGATGCTGATCATGAACCCACTGGATAAAGATAGAAAAAACTACGAAGAGATGATAACTCTAATAAATAATGCGTTCAAAAGATAATGTAAAAAGAGCTCAAGATACCGCCTATACCACAAATCCCTTTCAATCCATACTAAATTTCCGGTATGCATGCAAGCAATATTCTTATATCGCATTTCATAGTAAATAACTCCTTCCATGATATTTTAGTTTATTCAATTTTTACAGTGTCACAAGCAGCCGCAAGGCACAAATTTATGTGGATACTTCGTGTGCCAATACATGCGCGAATCTTAGGTTCTACAATAATAAACAATAACGTAGAGGTTTGTCATGCTTACATCACACATTGATTCACACCACTCAATTTCTATGTACTCTGAGATTTATTTTTCCTATTTATAGCGCCTCAAGTTGCCTACGGGAGGATTGCTTCCTGTGGAAATTCAAGCCATTCAGGGATAGCTCGCCTACTTCATCATGAAGGAAATCATCAACACAAAAGGTGTGTTTCATGACAAAGACAACAACGATCCAGTCATCCATACTCATTTTACACATCATGTGTCTCCAACCAACACCGAAGACTAGTAGGCTTGTAGTTTAGAAAACTAGTTTAGTCTTTCATTATTTAAATTTTGTCTCATTGCAAAGTGTAAATTGATGTTTCATTATGGCTAATCTTATGCTACTTTATGTATACATCTGTTACAATGTGTATGATATGTGTATGTTGTTCTATGTGTATGCTGTTTCAGAGGGCATGGCTAGCACTGCCTGAGGCTAGCCCGAAATGCCAACTTTTTATTTTGTTGTCTGGAGTTATTAGTGGCGGTTTTTTGCTAGAACCGCCACTGATATGAGTATCTGTGGCGGTTCTATTGAAAAACTGCCACTGATACAAGGATATATGTGGTGATTTGTGGATAGAACCGTCATTGATAATATTATCAGTGGTGGTTTTGGCTAGAACCGTCACTGATAATCACATTATCTGTGGTGGTTTTTAGATAGAACCACCACTGATAATATTATCAGTGATGGTTCTAGCCACAAACCGCCACTGATAATTGTCGATTATCAGTGGCACTAAATCTGTGACGGTTCAATAACCGGCACTGATGGCAGTTATGAACCATCACAGATGGTCTTTTTCAAGGTAGTGATGTTTTGCTTCTTTTTAAAAATTTCTAGAATATTTCTCTTTTTTTTAATAACACTCTATGACAGCTATAGTTCAACTTTAATTAGGATCTACAAGATTAAGCGACTGATGTTTCTATCTTTTGTGAGATTTTCTAGTTGATTTATCTTTTGTGAGATTTTCTAGCAGTTTTTTTTTTACATAAAAGGTAGAGAGCTCTCTACCTTATGACTATTATATTGAAATGGTAGCCAAAGGTTGTTACAACATCACTCATCAATGATGTTAAAAAAGTTTTATTAGAAACGAAAGGAGAAGAAGAAGAAGAAAAGGAAGTGAGTGGAACTGTACAAAACTAGAGGTACAAAGGCTAGGAGAAACTACAGAGAAGAGATTAAGCTAATAGCTGTCTCCACTGGCGAAGATGAATTAGATGCCTGAACTTTGGCTTGTAAGCCCTAGAGCTAAGGGAGTCCTGAATCTGAGGTTGAATCGAGATGGCATTGTCTTCATTTTTTAAAACACTTGCGTATTTTTTGTAGTCCATATTGTATGAGCACATACTAATAAGGATATGCGTACATATAGTACCTTCTAGTTTAATTTCTTAATTAACTAGATGGAAGTACTAAGTCGTATCAAATATCACCAGGTGAATCTTTTTCTTAAGCAAAATTTATTACATTTAGGCCCCGTTTGAGACATATTCTGATTGTGCAGATTCTAGATTATAGCCAGTTGTCTAGAAAAGTGCTTGTCTGAAGAGTCTGCTGGCTGGAGAATCAAATTGTTCGATAATCCAAATTGTCAGGGTTGTCTGTGCTGTAGTGAGGCTTCGGGCTGAAAGCAGACGGCCTCAGGCCGACGGTGGAGGACCAGGCCTACGGCGCAAGAGGCTTGGGCAGTGGATAGAAGAGCGATGGACGGCGAGGAGTGGTAGCGGCGTAGAAGGGCGGTGTACGAAGAAGGCGACAGAGGGCATGATGAACAACCGGCCGGAGGATTGGGTGGCAGACGGTTTCGGGGCAGCAAATGGTCTCGACCTAGCTATGTAGGAGGCTTGGGTGGTAGACGGCTTTGGGCAGCATCGAAGAAGGGCAGTGGAGGGGCACAGTGAATGGCTTCGGGTGACGAATGGAGGACCAGGCCGACGGCGCAGAAGATTGGGCTGGCAGTGGAGGAGCACAGTGGACGGCTTCAGGCATGCTTGGCCTCTACGTGTAGTGAGAATCAACTGGTAGTCAACTTTTGATTTTACGTAGATGGCTACTCCTGATTGTGGGAAAAGCTATTCAGAATCATCCCGTTCTGCAAATAATCCACATTTCTTTTAAGCAAAAGCTATTTTGAACGGGGCCTTACATTAGATTAAGTATTACCTAATAGTAAGTGCTTTCTTATTGCTAGGTTTGAAGATTGCACAGATATATATATTGGAGAACTCAAACCCAAATCGGGTTTGCCTAAGTCTAAACGGAAGACAAAAAAATGGCTCAGTATTTTGGAGAACTCAATCCAAATCAAGTTTGCCCATTTGCCCAAGTCTGGACAAAAGATGAAAAAATGGCTTGATATTTTGGAAAATTCAAATCCAAATCAGATTTGCCAAGTCTGAATAGAAAATGAAAAAATGGCTCGATATTTTTAAGAACACAAATCCACATTGGGGTTTAGCACTGTAGCAGCACCGTAGATAGCCGACCTACCGTAGAAAACTGACTTGCTATAGCTCTAGTGTACTGTAGTAGCCAAGAAGTCTATAAAAGGAGTGGTTGCCCTCCATTGTAAGTTAAGTTTTCCGACATTCAGAAATATATATTCTTATTCTATGATTTGTGTGAGATGCAATATCACTCTAATAGAATTGGGAATTTACTAAGTGTCGCGACTCCGTAGTTCCTGCGATTGCTTTCATGATTGCTTGAGCACCCTTACTCCACATGAGCGAGTAGACAAAGGGATCAAAAAGTGTGGTTAGGTGAATAGAGTGTCGCATGTTGCCATAATAGAGACTACGATTGGCAGTGTCATTCATCAGGTTGCACGGGTCCAGTATATGATGTAAAGATCGGTAAAACCCCACATCATCTGGTATCAGAGTGTATCTCAGGAGTGGCCAAAATCTAAAATTTCATTTTTTTTGGACCATATCTCAAGGGCGACTGGAATCTAAAATTTCGGTGTTTCGGTGATATTTCAAAATTCTAGACAAAATTCAAAAAGCAAATTACAAACCCGGTATTTTTTAGGCTAGGAAAATCGAAATTTCGATTGAAATCACCAAAATTTTGGCACTTTTCAACTTTATGTGAAATTATCTCCCGACGCTAGAAACAATTATGCAAGCATTTATCTACATTTTCTATCTGTTTGAATAGAAAAATACTACTTTCACATAAAATACCCTAAAAGTCTCGGATATCTGAGTATTTATATAGCTTACCTAGATATCGATGGCTAGTGTCTAAACCGTATATGTATCTTCTGATTAATGTAAGCAAGTTTATTATTTTATCATGCTTGTTTTTATACAAATGATGGAAATAGTTTATGTGAGCTCTCACCTTTGTGGTACTCTTGAGGAAACCTAAACAAAGATTTGTTATAGGCATAGCAAAAGCACTTAAATTTTGGGTATATCATTGCAAGTAAGTGCTATTGTAAACTTGTAAGATAATCTTTCTTTTATGCCATCTTTCACACAAGGATTCAAGGAAGTTTGTACACAACAGAAGTTAGATTGAGCGTCTTTCCGGTCGACAAAGCATTAGGCAATACTATATTTCATCTATAAATAGATAGAAGATCTCATGTGCAACATGGACAAAGAAATTTCACTACCAAAGAAAGGTCTATATTAGATGTCTCATCACAAACGATTTTCAAAAAATGTCTATGTTAAAACTAATCACAAACGATTTTGCTATGGCAACCGTCTAAGTTACTGGATATGCTAAGAATCGTCTGTGATCTTATCGCAGACGGTTCGTCTCATGGACTATCTATGAAGTATCACAAACGGCTTGTACCACGAACCGTTTGTGATAATATGCTATCATAGATGGCCTATATCAAGAGCCGTCCGTGATAGATGTTTCATGATGCACTGTATTATTATAGACATATGCTTACAGACAACACAGAAAACCATATTATCACATACACATGCTTTCTCAATGATCATACCCTCAAACTCATCGGCAACATTTGATACAAATCATCCCGCGCCTCCTCACCAACAAGATGTGGGTACTAGAGGAACTTCTCGATGATGATGATGATGATGATGATGGCAATAATGCAATGCGGGCGCTGATCCTCCAATTGTGGATGGCGGAGCAAGCGATGTATATGTATTTTTTTGTAATTTGTGTGTGTGTATATATATATACAAATTACCAAAATTTTTATACATATGCCTCAAAAAAGGCATTGCAATTCATCACAAAAAAAATGGTGTTAAATCCAGTCCTAAAACATGAAAATCGGTCAAATTTGTGCTATATCTCGGTCTAAAAACCTAAAATCTTAGCAAAATTGATCAAAATCTTACTGAGAAATGCTGAAATCACTGTATAAATTTTTAATTTTTAATTGTGTTTTCTATCCTGCCGAAATTTTTGAAAGCTCGGTAAGATTTTAAACCTTAGGTTGCAGCTACTACCATCATCGAAGTGGAAGCAACAGTGCAGAGCAGATCTTTGTGCTAGTCCTAATAATACCGCTGCTTGGCCTAGGAGGCAGCCACCAGTGACTAGGGGTGAAAACGGATCGGATACGGACGGATAATAGCTCTACCATATTTGTTTTCATATTTTTTCTCGGATGCGGATACGGATACGGATAGTCCGGATACGAATACGGATACGGATAGTATCGAATACGGATACGGATCGAATACGAATCGAATCGGATATGGTTTCGAATATTTATCGGAACATGATAACCCCTTAAATTATACATAAAAAGCAACATAAACACATAACTAATTGATTTGATCAAAATATTATTGAAAATTGAACAAATATAAGCATTGACATTCACTTAGACAATAGTTAGATACCATATCGCAAACAAAATTATATAAGGTTTAGTTAATCACACACATATGATTAGTTCATCATACACATAGATTAAAACACAAAATAAAGGTAATCTTTGCTCAAAGATACAAATAGAAGCAAACACATAACATACTAAATGTTTGATAATACTTAGATATCATATCTCTAGGAAAAGTATGTAACAATTACATGTAATGACTCAAGATTTATAATCTTAGTTGAATTATGTTTAAAATAACAAATTATGTATTTATGAGTTTTTATGCATTTTTAGCTACTTATTTAATATATTTTCCTATCAAGAATAGAAGTTTTTGAATTTTTGAGAAAAATAAAAATATGATAAAATCTTGAAAATAATTTTTAAATGTTATATTGTTACTAGAACTTTCTCAAAAAAATTTCATAATTTTTAGAGTTGGTTTGCTAATTTTAATAATTAAAACTTTCTTTAGAGATTAACTAAATTAGAAAATAATTCTGAAATTAAGAAACCTTTTTGGGCCAAAAGAGTAATCTTGGCCCAGCCCATATGCTATCCGGATATCCGACCCATTATTATCTGGATTATCCGAATCCGTATCCGTATCCGACGGATAATGAGCTACCGAATCCGTATCCGTATCCGACAAAAAAATATCCGTATCCGTATCCGATCCGATACTATCCGAAAAATATCCGATCCGACAGAATCCGTATCCGAAAATATCCGGATCGGTCGGAAAATATCCGAACCGTTTTCAACCCTACCAGTGACTAGTGAGCAGCTCTAGCCTTCCGAGTCCTTTCCTCCTTTCATCAGGTGAGTCCCTTCAACAGCACTATATTCTTAATATCAAGATCTTGCTTATGTCATGCATTCGTATTTCTTTTCTGAATAGTATCAACCAGGAGTCGAATATGTCAAATGTTGTATATCATAGCCAGTAGTATTAGCTCCGTTTGTTTTAGCTTTTGATTTTAGATTCTAGCTCTAAAAATAGAATAAAAAACAAACAATCCGATTCTAGAATCGGATTCTCATAATCTAGCCCATCCATATACACTAGAATCCATAATCCACTTTATATATGTTTTTGAATTCTAACTTTTGGAGAATCAACTTCTCTATAACTATAATCCAGAATCAACTTTTAGAGAATCCAAAACTGGAATAAACAGACCCTTAATTTTTTTTCTCCACTTGAAATGTGGATAATTTTTGCCAACTTGTACTATAATTAATTTGGAGTAAATTTCGTAAAAATACAAAAAAAATTTAACAAACTATTAAAAATTACATATTTTAGCTTCTATTTAACAAAAATACATATTTTTGGAGAACTTATATTACAAAACTTAGAAGCGGTCAATTCTAAAACCTATAGTTTTGTGATAAAATTTTCCTAAAATTTATAGTTTTATAAAATAGAAATTACAACATATAGTTTTCTGATAGTTTGTTAAAAAAAACTGTTGTTTCGTGTGATTTACTCATTAAATTGCTTCCCTGTGAAATTTTCTATGTCCCATACAGACCAGCTATGGCTAGTCCGTTTGACCTTGAATTAACTGGGATGGTGTAGAAGCTATGGCCAGTCCATCATTGATGCTCTTGGAGTTACGATTTAGCTTCGAATAAAACCCAAATAAACTAAATAAATGAAATTTTGAAATTTTGGGGGTGTTTCAGAAGACTCGAGCGTAGCTCCTTGCGTCGTGCAGCTCACCAGCTCCTTGTGTCGCTGAAGACTCGGACGCCACACTACATCATCCGCTCATCCGGCTCTTGTACCATCGTGCGCACGTCCACCACAACAGCCACCAGCTTCCAGCAATGCATGCATGCAACTAATTACTCCCTAGCCTAATGCACGTACGCACATAAATATGACTTCCTAATGCATGAACCAATGGATAGTAAAAACACACTACATGCTAACTCTAATTGATGCAGATTTATTATACAACAAGATTAGGACTAACATTCAACCCCCTAATCTTGTTGTATCTTTGTCGCATCCTCTCACAGGAGCGTTGGTTCCTCATCCGCATCTGCGAAATTCAGCTCCACCTGCTCCTTCTTCTTGGGCTTGGTACATTCTGACTTGAAGTATTCCAACTCATTGCCGTTGAAGCACCTCACCTTTGTCTTGTCGAATTTCTTCTTGCCATGACGCTTGGATGCGCCCTCTCCGCCATTAGTGAGCAACAAGTGTGCGTCACCCTCCTCGCCAGGGCGCTTGCGAATCCTTCCCTTGAACACTTTGAGGCGCCCGATCATCTCCTCGATCGGCATGGTCTCCAAGTCGGCAAACTGCAATTGCAGCCACGACCTGCACGAACCTATCTGGGACAAACAGAAGAAGCTTCTTAACGATGACCGCATCCTCAAATGCTTCACCCAATCCATGGATTTCATTCATGAGGGAAATCAATTTCCCTGCGAACTCATCCACAGATTTGGTCTCCTTCATGTGCATGCCCTGGAAGCCACACTTCAAGGCCATCACCCGTGCTTTCTTGACACAATCGGCGCTGAGGTACATGGTCTTCAAGGTGTTCCATGTCTCCTTCGCCATCTTCTTCCCGGTAACCTGCAATAAAGTTTGTTCCAGAATCGCCTGGACGATGGCCGCCATCGCCATCTTGTCCTTCCTCCTGTCCACAGTTGCTCCTTCCGCAGGATCAACGGCATCCCAGATGCCTTGAGCTTCCATGAACACCTCCATCTTGATCACCCAAGCAGAGTAGTTGGTGATTGACAACATCGGGTACTAGAGGGAGACAGATCCCTCCTTGGTCGCCGTCCGCTCCACGATCGACATGATGTCGCGGTATGATCGAGCACTTGGGCATGCAACTCACAACCAGACTCTGATACCAATTGTTGGCTTTCCCAAGATCAAACACACGCAAATTCGTGGACAAACACCACAAGAGCTATACACAAGAATGCACACTTGTATATTCTTACTCTTAGCTCAACAAGAATACAAGGAACATACTCTTGGAGGTGTCTACGGACTCAAGATTACAACGAACTTGAGTTGGCCTTTCTTCTGTATTCCTAGCTACTCTCTCCAGGGCATCTACTACCTTACTTCTAGAGCTCGAGTACAGAATATATATATAGCACCTACGCCGAGGCTGCTCCCATGTCGTGGCCGAAACTTGCTCGTTGCTCAGTCCGCACGTACTGCTGCTTGCAGTTCGCTCCACTTAGCACGCTCCCACGTCGCGTACCCTGAAGACTCGAGCGTAGCTCCTCGCGTCGTGCAGCTCGCCAGCTCCTTGTGTCGCTGAAGACTCAGACGCCGCACTGCGCCATCCGCTCATCCGGCTCTTGTACCATTGTGCGCACATCCACCGCAATAGCCACCAGCTTCCAATGATGCATGCATGCAACTAATTACTCCCTAGCCTAATGCACGTACACACATAAATGTGACTTCCTAATGCATGAATCAATGGACAGTAAAAACACACTACATGCTAACTCTAATTGATGCAGATTTATTATACAACAAGATTATGACTAACATATACTATAATTAATTTGGAGTAAATTTCGTAAAACTACAAGCAAAAAATTTAACAAACTATTAAAAAATTACAGGTTTTAGCTCCTATTTAACAAAAATACATATTTTGGGAGAACTTAGGGTGCGTTTGACAGAGCTCCTAGCTTCAGCTTCCCCATGAGAAGCTGAGGAGCTTTACTAAACAAGAAAAAAATCAACCAGCTTCATATAAGAATCCGAGGAAGTGATTCATGTTTTTTGACTTGCAGCCTGGGAGCAAAAAAAAACCTACTCCTCACATGATTCACAACCTCCCAGTTATAAACCTCCTTACCTTCCACCAGAGAATCGATTCCATAGAGAATCAGGAGCTGGAGCTGAAGAATCAGGATCTAGAGTTCTGCCAAACAGACCCTAATATTACAAAACTTAGAAGCGGTCAATTCTAAAATCTATAGTTTTGTGACAAGGTTTTCTTAAAATTTATAGTTTCATAAAATAGAAATTACAACATGTATTTTCCTGATAGTTTGTTAAAAAAAACTGTTGTTTCGTGTGATTTACTCATTAAATTGCTTCCCTGTGAAATTTTCTATGTCCCATACAGACCAGCTATGGCTAGTCCGTTTGACCTTGAATTAACTGGGATGGTGTAGAAGCTATGGCCAGTCCATCATTGATGCTCTTGGAGTTACGATTTAGCTTCTCTGTTTATATATATGCAACAAGTCAAGTAGCATCGCTGGTTCGTTGGGCTCTTTTTCTTGAGGCGTTGTTCTAGTGCAGCCCAAGGTGGAGACGGTGGCTACGGCTCCGCCGGAGACAGGAGGCAAGAAGTGCGGTTCCGGCCGGCGGCGCGGCGGTCGCTCGCCGGCCAAGGCAGCGGAGCGCACTGGCACTACCCCGGCAGTGGTGGAGCCACCGGTGTCGAGCAAAGGGGCGGCGTTCTGCCGGCGACCGGGGTTCGGGACGGTGGGCGCGCGCTGCGCGGTGAAGGCCAACCACTTCCTCGCGGAGCTCCCCAACAAGGACCTCACCCAGTACGACGTAAGCGGCCATTCCTCGCCTCTCGCCAAGATCTCGAGCGTGCACCGTGGCTGTGCAGAATTTCCACTTCTCTATACTTTTTCCTAAGGTAAAAAAAATGACGTACTTCAAGATCAAAATCAGGACCAAATAATAACTACTTGCAAGCATTCGCTAGCTGACTTTGAGATTTATGAAAGCAGACTCTCCACAAATTTGTAAGAACCATGAAAAACAGTTTTATATCTATGGAATGAAACAACAGCCAGCTACAGATACTCGCAAGCAAGCAACTACAGATACTCTAAAGGTGAAGTCAAAATATATGCTACAACAAAAGAATAGGCCTGCTTATTTTCTTATCACTCTGCTGCCTTCCTAGGCAGCTCCCCATGACAGGCCTAACCCAAGCAGCTTTTGGTTCCTCCAAAGGCTTATACTAACTAAATTTCTGGGGAAAAACTTATTGAGATTGTTGGCCAGATTTTTCTGGGGTAGTACTCTCGGGTTCTTGAGACTGTTTGATGCCTGCAACATTTGTAGAGTTCGCACTAGCTAGAGTTTCTTGAGGAGAACCATTTGCTGTAACAACAACTTGAGCTGTTGTTTCGACCGCCTTTGCTTTTATCATCTTTTCCCTCTCAAGCTCTTGCTTTGCCAAGGGAGAGAACTGCGAGTCGAGGGACCTTACAGCGCCCAACCATGCAAGAACAATCATCAGGAGTATTCCTCCAAGGTAGGGCGTTGAATTCGCGAGAGATCCAAATGACAAGATCATGAACTGCTGGATCAAGGCACCTCCAGACTTCCCCAATGGGTTGCAGACCACATCAATTGCTGCCTTACCTTTGACCTATAATCATGGCAAAAGAACACATGTGAGAACAAAATTAATGAATGGTTATTGAGGTTTCCTGAATTAGACATAACCAAATATTTGTGAAAGCACCAAAGCCTGTGGATCTGCCTCAAACTTCTGGTAGTAAAGTAAAGATTATGCCTTCTTAATGGTGAGATTACAAGAGAAAGGTTAAAAGGGTATCATATTGGTTTAGCACACAACAACTTCGACATAGTTCTATCATATCAGTGAAGCCGCATTCCAGTTAAAAATCAAAGAATTAATCACTATAGTAGAACTAGGAATTTTTATGTGTATGCCCTCTTCGCTTTCAGGAGCCAGGGCCTATGACGATTGCAGTTCATCTTGTAATGATAACAAGTACATCAGGTGTGGTGGTACTGCTTAGCACCTTTTACTGAGTTCCAACAGAATTAGTGGATGGCAGGGTTTATCTGGTGTGTTCAATGAATACTACCATATGATTTCTCATAGTAGAACAATTGTCATGATTAACTATACCAGGCATGCATTGAGTGTTCATATACATTAGGAACAAGTAACTTCCAAGACTAACCTTCATGTCCTCATCCAAAGGAATGTACGCCATTTCTTTGCAAGGGTCAAACAAACTGTACTTTGCACTCTTACTGAAAATGTTTTGCATTGCCCCAACATAGACCGCAGCAAGCAAAGGTGTCATTCCAAACGTGGCAAGAAGAGGAGTCAATGGCTCACCAAACAAAATCAGTGAGAAGAATCCAACTCCCGTGAGAAGCAACACCGCAGGGGTGATTGTAGCTGCAACTCCCCACCCGAATTTTCTAAGAATTACTCTCCCTAACAACATCATTGTAAACGTAGCTATCCCAGTAGCAGTTGAGAAATCGCCCATGAATGAAGAATATTCGTTAGGGCTTGGGTACTGCAACACAACACAAAGTTAACAACTATGCTTTGTACATATTATTAACAAAACCATGCTTTGTGGACAAAGTTACCTGTGCCTTCAGTTTCGATTTCCATGTCACCTCAACAAGGTTAATGCTTATACCATAAGCAACAACCAGTGTGGCAAGATCCCTCACATAGCGAGATGACAACAACACCTTCAAACTCTCACCCATACCAAGCTTAGGCTTTTCCTGCAAGGTTATGTTTACAGCACCATCAAGGGAAGCTCCATAAACACAAGTAAGAAAACCACAGAACCATAATAAACCAAACCTTCTTCTTCCGCTCGACTCTTGGCAGAGTTGATTTGTCAATAACAAACTTGTTCACTCCCCAATAGATACCGGCAATGACAAGACCCAGCAAAACCACTATGCTCATCATGCCCTTCAACGAAATCGCCCATCCGTCCACTCCTGGGCCCAAATTCTTCCTCATGTTTGAGAAGTATTTCACCGTGCGTCCTGAGAAGATGAGGGCCACATTGGCCCCAAGCCCGAACAGCGGGTAAAATTCTTTGGCCTCTTCAACTGTAGTAATCTGCAAACATTAGGGGCACCTGTGAATTTTGTATAACTATACAATGATCTACTGCCAATGATTTTGGAACAAGAATATATAAATTCCTATGCACACATAATTAGCTATTCCAAATAATTTGGCCAACAATTTGTAATTTCGTACACCTGCATCAAAAGAAGCTATTACCCAGTTTCGGAAAAAGAATTTGCAATCGCAATACCTGCACCTTTAGCTATACAAGAGAGCGGAGAATAGAAGAATGTACCTGATTGGCAAATCCCCAGAAGAGGACGGAGATGACGACGCTGCCCCAGAGCTCCGCCATGACGTAGAAGAGGCAGAAGCTCCATACGCGCAGGATGGCGACGGGCCCCAGGAAGCTGGGGCCGAGCGCGGCAAGGAGGCGGTCGGCGAGCGCCGTGGGGTGGATGGCGTCGCGCATGGGATAGAGCACGTATGCGAAGGCGCCGAAGAAAGCGATGAAGGGGAATATGACGGTGTAGAAGAGCGCCTCCTTGGAGAGCACGTCGGCGAGCTTGGTGTAGAGCAGCATGAAGCCGATGGCCATGGGGAGGTTGACCCAGGTCTTGAGGAAGGGATGATCTCGGCGCTGCTGCCCTTGGCGGTGACGACGAGCACGTCCTGGTGTCCCGCAGGATGGTGTAGTTGAACAGGATGCAGAAGAACATCAGCCCCAGGGGCGCGATCTTCTTGAGCGTGCTTGTCTCCACGCCCAGGAACTTGGGCGTCCCGGCGGCGTCTCCCGGCTTCGGCGGCGGCGAGGAGGCGGCGGCGGCGGCGGAGGCGCGGGGAGGCGGGAGGCACGGGCGGAGCAGGAGCGCAGCGGGAGGCGGAGAGGCGTGGGGGTGGTGGGGAGGCGACGCGGGAGGTGGAGGGGGCGGCCACGACGCGGCGGTGGCGGAGGAGGTGGGCCTGCGCGGCGGACGGGAGGGCGGGCAGGCGGAGGCGGTGGCTTGCGACGAGGCCGGACTCCATGGTGGTGGTGGTGGTGAAGGTGGGAAATATCTCGGGGGTGGAGGAGATAAGGTCAGGCGCTGCTCGTACACAGGCAAGCTACCACTGCTGAGACGGCTGCGTCTTATACCACCACCGCTCCACTGCCCACTACCGAGAGATTAGAGAAGAACTGCAGTGCACTGTCAGATTAATCTAAATATAACCGACCCTTCGCTAATTTTGGGCAGGGAAGTGCTAGAGTAGCAACGACATGTGGCCACGTGGAACGGAATGGGACGGTCAATGGAAATGCTTACTCCTTCTAGGCTCGGTTTGGAATGCTCGGATTTTTTTCCCGTCGCTCCAGAGAAATGAACTAATTCCTGCAAGCCTCCTACGAACATACCCGTGGAGGGGTTATAATCAAGTATTTTAACTGCTCTGACTAGTACACCTAGTAAGAAGGCAAAGGGCGTCCAGCTCTGTAAACATGTTCTTTCAAGGAAAATAAAGTTAAGCGACATCAAAAAATAGCATGCTAAACGGTATTCTAGAATACAGCATGACATCAACATGACCCAAACAATCCATAAATTATAACGTGTGAGTTCATGAAAAACAATTATAGACACACTACACTAGGATTGAGCGCTACAATGCGCCGGTTTTATCCTGGCGCATGACCTTTTTGTAAATTTCTGAGACCTTTTCGTAATAGTAGAATTTCTAAAGGGGCTTGTCGTAAAAGAGACGGTGAAAAGGCCTGAGCGTACAGAATCCTCGAAGAGTGTTTTTGCAAAACTGATGACGTGACGTTGCACGGTCACGGGAATACGTCATGGTTGGATCTCTAGACTAATTGTTAGCTGGTTAAAAATTAGTTCTAGTATATCTAAATAGAAAGATTAATAGGTGGACTAATTTTTAGCCAACCTCTCAACTAACAATTAGTCCATTAGTTGGTGGGTGGGAGCTAATTTGGACTAAAAGCATGTAACACGCTGGAAAAGTTTAGATGGACTAATTATTAACTGGCTAACAATTAGCTCTAGCCATGTATCCCTAGACTAATTGTTAGCTGTTTAAAAATTAGCCCAACCATTAGCCATGTATCCAAACAGTCCTAGGCTAATTTTAGATGGATTAATTATTAGCTGACTAACAATTAACTCTAAGCATTAGCTAGCTAACAATTCGCTTTAATCTATCTAAATATGACCTACCCCTCCAATCTTTGGACTAGTTTTACGGTTTTACCTTCCCACTTCAACGATGGATTAGTCCCTGAGGTGTGACATGTGTCTAACTAAATGCAAAATACAAATCCTAGCGGCTATTCATTAAATAAATATTGGTGGGTGGATGGGTTTGATGAATTAATTATCCAGCTTGGCCAAACGTGCCATGCAACGGAGCCTCGATTCGAGTTGGCTGAAGTGAACCCGCCGCTGCCCGTGATGTGTGCGTGTCTAGAGGAATCGGACGGGATGCGGCGCAATCGCAGGCGACGAACGCGCCCTCAAATTATTGGCGGGCGCCGGAGAGGTGTTGCGTCCTCTCCTCGGGGATTGACGGCCAGAAACGCGCGATGCTCTGCCCCGTGCGGTACCGCTGCTCTGTGCTCCGGCTCGATCGTCGTCGCCCTCTCCTTTCACGTGCCTTCTCGCGGCCGCCCGTTGCGTTAACACCTCGGCTCCACGCCTCCAAAAGTGCTAATGAAACGCCGAACGGGACCTACACGTCCGAAAATGCTGAGCTTCCGTCCTTATGTAACATATTTTTGGAACACAAATTTGAAAGATATGGAAAAAAATAAATAGACTATGACCATGTTTGAATGAATTGAAATTTAATGTTAATGGTTAATTGCCAGAAACTTCCATCTAAAATTAGCCCAGAATTGTTTGGATCATGTAGGTAATGGTTGAAAGTAATTTCTTTGAAAAGTCATGTCTCCCCTCATAATATGTCCGCCTCATAATGGCAAGGGTATTTCAGACTTTTTCCAGCGTGTTACATGCTTTTAGTCCAAATTAGCTCATACCCATCAACTAATGGACTAATTGTTAGTTGAGGGGTTAGCTAAAAATTAGCCCACCTATTAGTCTTTCTATTTGGATAGACTAGGACTAATTATTTTTAGCTAGCGAACAATTAGTCCAGGGATCTAAACATGGCCTACATCTAATTATTATTTATAAGCACTATATCTAATGCATACATGTAAAAAATATATAGTAAGGATAGATATTCATTATGTCATGTATTTGTGAATAATATCATTCAAAAAAATACATCTTCTAAATTTAAACGGGTGAAGTAATGTTGTATCCTAAGTCCTAACCGAAGAGTTGGTGCATTCAATAAATGAAAATGTTGCATGACAATTGACCAAGAATGTTTTCCAACCGTGTTAATACTTTATATAGGTGCAGATTAGTTATTTGCGTTTTGTCGGAGAAGCGCATATTTACCATTTCACTTACGCCCACGTATTGACTAAGCCAATCATCTTCCTAGCCAAACTAACTAATAAATGTGTTTCTTAGTTTGTACTGAAATCTATTTTTCTTTAATTTAGACATAATTTTTTATTAACAACTTCGATTCACGAACGGTTTTCACCAGTAACTTACTAATGATGAGAGCAACATATTGATATAAATTTTGCCAATAAAAGCTATACGAATTAGATTAACATATTGATATAAGTTTCG
The DNA here is from genome assembly GCA_036346375.1 of Guadua angustifolia. Classification (NCBI taxonomy): domain Eukaryota; kingdom Viridiplantae; phylum Streptophyta; class Magnoliopsida; order Poales; family Poaceae; genus Guadua; species Guadua angustifolia. The sequence continues at coordinate 41,139 of JAYEVE010000261.1, read as the reverse complement.
TCGATAAAGGCTATACGAATCAGATTTTGCTATCTATGTACATCGATTTACTATCGGTATACATAGATTGTACTATCATGTTAGAGGATTCAGCAGCTTATGCAGTATTAAAATCTTACGACACATTCGATAAATAGGCAGTAAAATCTTATTCATACGGTGTTTATTAGCAAGACTTATATCGTTATGTTGCTCTCGTTATCAGTAAGCTACTAGTTAAAACCGTTTGTAAATCGTTATGACTGATTAAAAAAAGATTATAGTACAAATAAGAAAACAAATTACTAGTTTAAGTCGTATGACCAACTAGTAAATGTGTTTATTGTTTTGTACATGAATCTGTTTTTCTTTTATTTAACTATAACTTTTTATTAATAGCTCTTATTCACGGACAGTTTTCACCGGTGATAACGAAGCAACATATTGACATAAACCTCGCATATAAACACTACATGAACTAGATTTTACTATTTGTATACATAGATTTTACTATCATGTCAGAGGGTTCAGCAGTCTATGCGGTAGTAAAATCTTGCGATGCTTTCGATTAATTGACTATAAAATCTCATTCATGCGGCATTTATTAGTGACACTTATATCGTTATGTTGCTCTCGTCATCAGTAAACTACCGGTAAAAATCATTTGTGAATCGAAACTGTTAATAAAAAGTTATGGCTAAATCAAATAAAAAATATTCTAGTATAAACAATGACGTTACTAGTTTAGGTCGCATGGCCAAGTAGTAAATGTGTTTCTTGTTTATATATCAATTTGTTTTTTATTTAATAAGTCTCGCCAATAAATAACGTATGAATAAGATTTTACTATCAGAATACATAAATTTTACTATCAAACCAGAGATTTAGCGGCATGTGCAGTAGTAAAATCTTATGACATATTCAATAAATTCACAGTAAAATCCTATTCATGTGGCGTTTATTAGTGAAACTTATATCGTTACTCTTATCATTAGTAAGCTACTTGTAAAAGCCGTTCGTGAATTGGATCTATCAATAAACAGTTGCAGCTAAATCAAAAGAAAATATTCCAGTACAAACAAGGAAATACATTACAAGCTTACGCCGCATAACCAACTAGTAAATACATTTATTGTTTATACATAAATATGTTTTTTCTATAATTTAACCATAACTTTTTATTGATAACTTCAATTTATAAACGATTTTTATCAATAACTTACTAACGACAGGATTAATATAGCGATATAAGCCTAGCTAATAAACGTCACATGAATGAAATTTTACTATTAATTTACCAAGTCATATATAAATTTATATTGTTGGGTAAGTACTGCTCATGCCCGCTTAAGCCACCACGTCACACTGTTTGTCCTATAGTTTCTACGGTGTGTGCTACCTATCCTCAAAAATTTAGTAAGCATCGAGTTTCGCAAACCTTCTGTAGCTCAGCTGGCAAAGCACATGCACATAATAATAATAATAATAATAAAACTCCTTATAGCGCCTGAGATTGGAGGCCAAAGAGCCCGTCCACGTGTCGCTGCGCCGTTTTGCGAAAAAGTCCCTCCGTTTCTTCGAAATTACGGATAAGTCCTTCACGATTTTTTGTGAGACAAAGATGTTTTTTTTCTTCCCGTTTGGGTCCCTGGCACGGTAATTTACTAAAAGCCTCCCGTTAAGTTCAAATCGCGAACAAGCCCTTTTCTAATTTTTTCAGATAGCGAATGTGTCCAAAAAATAACAAACAGTCCCTACTTCTTACGTTCGTGTCCTTTCTCCGTTTTTCCCAAAAAATTTCATCGTCGAAAAAACCTAAAAAGGTTTTCGCCACCCAAAAACCGGAAAAAATGTTTTTTCGTCATGAAAAACCCGAAAAAAGTTTTCGCCACCCAAAAACCCGGAAAAATGTTTTATACAAAAAAACACAAATTAATCGAAAGTTTATAGCAACTTATGGATTTGGCGACGGTCGAATCATGGTTTTAAATCGAAGGTTTATAGCGGTTCATGGATTCGCCCATGAGTCCGAAAGCGACCTTTTAAAAAGGAAATACATAAAAAACTGTTTACATACGAAATTTTTTCCCGATGACGAGAGAAATGTGTGCAGCTCTATGTCTAGACTTTTTCCCCAACTCGATTTTTAACCCGAAAAAATGTTTTCGTCGTAAAAAAACCGGAAAAAAGTTTTCGCCACCCAAAAACCCTAAAAAATGTTTTCGCAAAAAAAAAAAACAGATTCATCAAGATTTATAACAACTTATGGATTTGCCGACGGTCAGAATCATGGGTTTTCGCCGAAGGTTTATAGTGGTTCATGGATTAGCATGGTCCGAAAGCGAATTTTTAAAAAGAAAATACATAAAAAATCCGTTTTCCGAAATTTTTTCCCAACACCGAGAGAAATGTGTGCAACTCTATGTCTAGACTTTTTCCCCAACTCGATTTTCCATCTCGATCTCTGATATTTTTTTAAACGTGTATTATTACTCGGTGAACGCGTATAGTGTTAGGCTCGACAAAAGAAGGTTATCGTCTCTAATAATTTTTCGCCATTTTTCCTCTAGACTATTTTTTACGGTGGGTGGTTTTGCGAAAATAAAAAAATGCATCCCGTCCCTTCGATCGGTGGTTTTGTAAAAGGACCCTATCATTTCAGATATTCAGATACGGTCATTCGCTTTTATTTTTCGTTTCCCAAAAAATCCGTAGTTTTTGTATTCGCGGTTGGGTTCTCCGCTTTTCCGGAAATTTTTTTTCATCACTAGAGATATGTGTGCGTTCTATCTCTAGACTTTTTCCTAACTCGATTTTCCCTTTCGATCTCGATATTTTTTAAACGTGTGTTATTACTCGGTGAACGATACTGAGGTTAGACTTCGACAAAAGAAGGTTGTCGTCTCTAATAATTTTTCGCCCTTTTTCCTCTAGCCTATTTTTCATCGGTGGGTAGTAATGTGAACATGTATTATTACTCGGTGAACGCGTAGAGTATTAGGCTCCACAAAAGAAGGTTGTCGTCTCTAATAATTTTTCACTCTTTTTCCTCTAGACTATTTTTGACCGATGGGTGGTTTTATGAAAATAAAAAATACATATGGTCCCTTCGATCGGTGGTTTTACAAAAGATTTAAAATATTTTGAAATCGTAATAGGTCGTTCATAGGTTATTTTGAAAAAAGGACTCATTGATTTAAATTCGATTTACAAAAAACTCATACCGGATTTTTCTCTCGCAGCGCGGCGTTGCGCGCGATCCTACCTAGTACTCTATATTAAAGTGCCTGGATTCGGAGGCCTCAGGACGCTCCACGCCTGTTTTTTTGCGAAAAAACCCGCGCGTTCAGTTGAATCACGCGGACAACCCTCCGGAGCCCCACACGTGTGAACAGTGAACGGCTTGCGCGGCCGGATCTTTCTGTAGAGGCCCTCACGGTTTCGCCAAATTGGTAACGAATCCTAAGAAGCTTGGTCCGTCCGATCACGGCGTTGGGATGATCCAGCCGTCCACACGCGCCCTGCACGCTCGGTGCGCGAGGAAACCCTAGCTTGAACTAGCCTCCACTCACGCGCCCCATTCTCGCCCCAATCCATGGCCTCTCCTTGCCTTGGCGGCTTCCATCGCCATGTGCCCCCCACCTCCCACGAGCTTCGCTTGGCCCTTCCGGAGCCTTTAAGGTCCTCCCGTTCCTTCCCCCTTAACCGCCGCCACCGCCCCAGGATCTCAACGAGGTGCTCACCTTCTCCCTCCCTCCCTCTTGCCTTCAGCTGGCTGCGTCGCCATCGCCTCCGCCGCTTCTCCGCGCGTGCCCCGTCCCTCATGTACTCCTCCAATGTGTCCCAATTGCCACATTCTCGCCGCGCGTGCGCTTTCCTTGTTCAGCCTTGGCCTCGAGCGCCCCGTTGTGTTCCTCCTTGATCCGATAGTACAATGTATCTGGCCTCCCTCGAGTGCTTCGCTTCCCTTTGTTCGTGCACAACGCCGCCCACCCTGAGAAGGCTAGCATATGTTGCTTCTCAAAGATAGCCTCGCATCATGATGACCTGTGGTTGTATTTTGTGCATTTTTCCCCTCCCTGCATTTTCAACAATGTATCTGGCCTCCCTCAAGTGCTTCGCTTCCCTTTGTTCGTGCACAGCGCCGCCCACCTTGAGAAGGCTAGCATATGTTGCTTCTCAAAGATAGCCGCGCATCATGATGACCTGTGGTTGTATTTTGTGCATTTTTCTCCTCCCTGCATTTTCTTAAAGTTTCCTATGTTTGGTTTCGCAATGCCCACCCGGAACCTAATTTTGGCTCCACACTGAATCTTAGGGTTCTTGTTCATCAACCGAGCACTAAAAACCTCATGGATGATGGCAACGCTATAGATGTTGTTCCCAGGTTCCATTTTCTTATTGGCGTTAGCATTTGTGTCCGTTTTTGTTCGTCACCAAGCAAAGAAGAACCTCATGTATGATGGCAATGCTATAGATGCTATTCCCTGATTCCATTTTCTTATTGGCATTAGCATTTGTGTCCATTTTACCAGCTTCTTCCAATTACTCGACCATGAAATTCTATGGGCTAACAACTGATTTGCCTATGCACAATTTTTCATTTTGGTGATTTCAGATTTTAGACATGTGCTATTCATTTGGATATCGCTTTAGTAGTTCAGGCTGCTGCTTGATGGTGCCTTATATTCCTTAATGTACTATTTAAGGAGACCTTCCAGATCGCTTAGGCCTACACCCACCTCGGTTGGATCCCTCTCGCCACCACTTCGAAGGCTCTGCGAAGACCATTCCCAGTAGTAGGCCAACGCCTCCTGCCCTCTCTGTGAAGACCATTAACAGCCGAGAGGTATCATCTGATGTCTGCTTAGTAGTGGTTCCATTATTGCAAGGCATTCAAATTACCGCACCTTGTTAATGCTTACTTGCACTGATTATAACACTGGTAGTATTGAATTGTTAGAAAGAAGTTGTAGAGTGGTCCGTAACTGTAGCGTAGCCATTTCTTTTGGGAGAGGTGCTTCCATGCTTTTCTACTGCTCTTCTTTTGGTTTCCAAAAGACTTTGGTTACTTGTGCTACAGCTATAGCTACTTCTAGCTTCTTGAATTCAATTCCGCATTCTGTTTTGTGGCAGGATATCTTTTGTACCCTTTTTTCCTGTTGGATGGAATACTTAGAAATGTAGAATTTTCAGCAATCTGTATGGTAGTTTACATTTTCATGCCTCAAGGTTTACGATAAGCTTAGGTGTTTTTTTAACATATAGTTTGATTATTGTTCAATGTAGGGTATTGTCGGCGTTTGGGGAACAGGCCCCTCGCCGAGCTTACTTGTTGATTGAGGGATCAACCGAGTCCCTTTTACCGTGGAGGGCCAGTGTCCGAAGAGTGCCATGAGAAGGAGGTCGAGCTACCGAAGAGGGCGGCGAACAAGGGGATTTTTATACTGGTTCGGGCCTCTCACGATCGAGATAACAACCCTACGTCCAGTGTTTCTTTGCTTGCTATCTTGATGCTTACAAGGGCCTGTCAGGGTATAGCTTTGCCTATGCTCGGTTATAAAAAGAGTATTGCTATTACAGAGCCTACACGTGCTTCTTGTTTTTGTGTCTGCTCCTCTTGGCGCGTGCGAGTGTGCGGTCTATGTCTGTATATGTGTGTAGATCCCTCCCCCGTCGGCGTGTTCTGAGGAGGTATTTATAGGCGGTTTACGACAATCACATCCGAATGTCACGCCCTTACGTGTCCTCGAGTGGCAGCGACTGTCCCTTGACTTTCGCCACGCGACGTCTTGAATGTGATGGGCCCGAATCGTGGCGCAACAGTTAACGCAGCTGCCACCACATCGCCTTTACAGCCCGGGCGTGACCTTCGGGGCATGCCCGGGGATCTTCCTTGGTTGTGGCCGACCTTGGCCGCTAGCCTGAGCAACCATGCTCGGAGGACTAAGCCGTATGTTCACGAATGGGTATGGTTGGCAGCCGGTCCGTTCGAGAATCTTCCTTTGGGACGACATCAAAGAGAAGCATGGTCGACTGAAGAAGGGCTGTCGGGGCTTGATGGTCCTTATGGTAATTTACCCAATCCCCGACAGATATCGGATAGGTTGTGCCCCAAATGAATATAGAAGGGAGACAACATAGGTTGAAATGTTGTTTGAACCTCAGCCCTTAATAATTACACTTCCTTTTTTGCATTTGTGTCTATTTTACCATCTTCTTTCGATTACTCAGCTATGAAATTTCGTGGACTAACAGCTGATTTTACACATGCAATATTCATTTTGGTGATTTCAGATTTTTAAACGCACACTATTCATTCTAGAAGCACTTTAGTAGCTCATGCTATTGTTACTTGACGGTGCCTTATATTCCTTAATGTATTATTTAAGGCGATCCATTGATATTTACATACTATTTCTTTTAGTGATTTTACTTAACATGTGCATCATTGAAAATTGTTTCTATTGGTGTTCTTGTTTTGTTCATTATGTTTGCATTATGAGAATCTGGAATACATGAGTGCAAGTTCAAAGGTAAGTGTAATACCGCAAATGGTTTTACCAGGGTTTGGCCGGAATTGTTTTTGTCGTCTCTCAGATTTAAGATTTCTTCTCAAAAAGTTCTAAGTTTTGCCGAATGCATATCGGAAAGGGAATTTCTCCGAGTCGTAATTCTTCTGCGGCAAGTTTTACTCAAAGGATTTTCTTTTCGCCGTAGTTTTGAATTTAAAACTTTGGAGATTGTGGGTTTGTGGTCTCTAGAATTTTGTGCAGCTTTTATTTTTTCCCCAGCCTTTTATTGGTTCGTTCACTTATCGGAGTATATAAAGAAGGTTAGAGGGGAGCCAGCCATTTACTTTATATTTTTTCCCCAAGTCCCACTCTCCCCCTCGACTCAGGCCAGGCCTTTGTGCCCTCCTCCTCCCGGCTGTGCCAACATTGACTCCTCAGGCGCCGCGCCTCCAACGGTCGCGCCACCCTCCAGACGCCTCCAAGCCACCCGGCCAGCTCCTCCCGGTCTTGGCCTCCCCAAATTGCTTGCAGCCAGGCTGCCTCCTCCCACGGCGACTCCTCCTCCAATGACCCTCCTCCGTGACCCTCTCCGGCCTAGCACCTCCCACCTCCCTCCTTCCTCCATGGACCTTTTTGAGGTAAAACCCTAGGTGGTGGGGATCCATTTGGCTTGCATGCAAGGTGTTTGTGCTATTGCTTAGCTAGGATTCCTGATTTTGAGATGTTGGAGGTTGGGGAATGGAGAGACTAGAGTAATTGGGAATTTTTGTTTCGGGCAGATTTTTGTCCTCGGTTAGAACTGCTAATTGAAAATTCTTCATGCATTTCCTGGGGGTCTGGTTATTGCAAAAGTTGTAGATAATCGAATTACCTTTCAATAGAGATCAAAATCACTAAGTTTCATTCATCCGTCTAAAAGTTATGACTGTTTTACTCAGGGCTGTCCAGAATTAGCCGAGTGGTCGGTACCCCCTGTTCATCATCGATCTGGGAACAGCTGATGCATTGTCCAAGGGAATGTCTATGTTATTCTTGTATTTTATTCCCTTGCGGTCGTTTTGAGTATAAGAACACGAAAATCCGTTGAGCCAATCAAAAGTTACGCTATTTAGAAGTCTCGGTGCTGAATTTGGAAATCTGCAGCGTGCTCCACCTTTCGGTTGGGGTTTAGTGTTCGATTTGGAGGTCCTCGAGGTATCTTCCGCATGATTGGCTTTGTGATAGCTGTAGGTCATCCTCTTATGGTTGATTAGAGCTGAGTTCACTCCATTTGGTTGCTTAATCAAAAGTTTTGCTCGTTGGATCGCTGCTGTCCCGGTTGGATATATTTCGCTCTTTCAGGTTTTGGGAGTGGGTTAAGTAATGTTGTTCGAGTCGCTTTTTATTGTTTCTTGCTTAACGTTGTTTTTCAGGAGAGTGTCTTGGGGTGACCTCAACCCGAGTTGCCTCGCTGCGTCGATAAAGGCAAGTGCAACCCTTATAACGCTATTAGGGAAATGAGATGAATGCTTGCTTGTCGATGTGTATGTGTATGCTGCGGTTTACATTAAGAAATAGGTTAATACTCATGCAAGCGCAAATGATAATCGTGTTATGAGTATAGCTAAAGACTGGATCATAGAATGAAATCTCTTATAATGAAATGTTGAGGAAGGGATGCAAAGCATCCATTCAATGTTAATAGGTTGAGTTCATTGCATATATTCTAAGCATGAAAATTCTATATTGTGTGTATGAGTAATATCTAGAAGAGTGTCCGTATTATGCTTATGGAAATGAAGATTTGTGTCTATGAGAAATATTAGAATTGTTCATTTCATGAGAATGCATATCGTGGCTATGAAAGTAACAATTATGTGATATGTTAGTAATAATTGGTTTTGGGGTGTTCCCACTACCGATGATGAGATCGAACCGTGTTGTGCTTATGCTTATGTTTTTGTCATAGTGCGAGCAAATGATTTCGATACTAGTGTATAAATTATTTATAAGCATCATTTGCATATGTGCATTCATTACTGAAAAGGCGTCCTATGTTGATGTGGACCTCTGACTCACACGTAGTGAGTACAAAAGTCCTACCTCGTGGTCCCATCCACGGATGAGAGCGAGTCAGTAAGAGTAGGCCCTGCCACGAGATGGTTGGGAATGAGAGGGTGCACTCCGATGGGTGTGCACTCAGCTATACCGGTATAGGCAAAAAGGTTGCATGTTGAGCATGAAAGCATAAAGCATTTCATGGCATTGTGTGTTGCAATTGATACATGTTAATGGATGAGAATGGAAAGAACAGGTTGAGGATTGAGTCATGGGCTCATCCAGAAATGATTGTTGAGGCATAGGTAAGTTTTGTTATATTTTCGAGTTGGTTGCGGTAAGTGGAGTCAACTCATACATTCAAGCATCGGATGTTTTCGGTTAAATAATGGTTATGGTAAATGATGAAATAATCGTGCTCTTATGTTTTGGATCTTTTATGAATTCAATCGCTTTCATTTATTCTAATGTCAATTAAAGGAACTGTTACTTTATGTCTTGAAGTAGCAGATTTTAGTCTAATTCATTACTTTTCCTACTTGTTGCACTTTACTGAGTCTTGGACTCACGCTTGCTTGTTTCTTGTCTTAGGTACTTTGCAGCTGGCTCGTCGGGTTTGGGAGTAGTATCACGTGCACGACTTCAGTCTCCACCCATTCATTTAACCAATTCATTAATTCTAGATGTAATTAATTCGGTTGTAATGTGTTGTTGTCGTGGTGAAGTTTATTAATTTTTATTGGATGTGTGATTGACTATCTAAGGACCTGCTAGAATGTTTCATTCTATTTTGAGTGATTGATATATCATATAACTGCTTTAGTTCTTTTGTCTCGCCGAGTGGATGTCCTCTGTTCTAGAGAGGTCATGACGAAATTTTGTAAATTTCGTGACTTAGTTTTAAGCCGGTTTTAGAAGTTAGTGCTTGGTTGCGTCAAATTAGTGAAGGTATTAGGTTGTTATGACTTCTTGGTAATTCTCAGTTCAATTGATTTTTTGTTGTGGAGAATTATCGTGTGTTGGTAACCCTTTGACATATGTGGGTCCGAGGGTGTCGCTAGTGAAGCGGTGGTTTTGGTAGCATCCGGGCGCGTTAGCGTGGGTGTTACTGATAAGTATGCTTGTGCAAGATAAAATCGAGGATGAGTATCATATGGTGCTTATTTATCTTGCCCCTCTGCCTGCCAATTCCTTATCTTGCAGACCTATGCATGAGACCACTTTTACATCTGATGGCAAGCCAAAGGGCCTTACTCAAGTAAGTTTTCTAATTTTCTTATTCTAACTTCTGGAAGAGTAAAACGAAGTTTTTCTTTTGTGACATAAGGATTAATCATGCTGCGAGGGTGTGTTATTAGTGCCAATGGCAAATTTAGGATGCTAAATAAGATAACAGGCAGCTACAGAAACGCTAGAAAGAAATTCTTCTGTGTCGTGCTATTTGTAGTTTCATTTGTTCATATTCTATGCTCTAGATCATTTATGCATACCTGTATGACTGTGTGCTTATTCCTATTCTGCTTTTTCTTTCCCAAGCACAGAAGATCTGTAGCTTCATACTGCTATGCCTGGTCGTATGAAGTATCAATCATTCGACATGTGGTACCTTCACGCATGAGACCTATCTCATTTTCCTAATTCACTTTAGGTAACTCAGAGTATTGACTTTTGTATGTGTGTGCATGTGCTTGCTCTATACTAGCTCATTTGTAAACTCATTTCGAATTTTAGTTCGCATGGTCATTTCTTAGGATTGAATTAACTAATTTTCCCTCGCCGGTCTTATGAAGAATGTTTTGGCTCTTTACACAGTACATAATGCAGCTCGCATTATAGTTATTTTGTTGTTTAACTTTTTACTTATGGTGACTCATTCTTTTTCCGTGACTTACATCGCTTCTTCATTGTTACTACACCAATGTATTTATGGTTTTTGAGCGCTTGGATGCTATCTGATCGCTTCGTGATTTCTTGTGTCTCTGGTGCAGGACCTATGGAGGCATGAGTTCAAGTGGATCTGGCTTTTTGCACCCTTTCCATATATCTCAAAATTTAAGACTGAGTGTCAAGATCAATCAGGTTAATCCTACTTGAAAAATCAAACTTTCTCTCATATTCCTTTTTAAAAAATTCTCTCATGTATAAACAATGTCTTTTGTTGTTGTGGTTTGATCTTCACCAAATCCATTGTGAGTTTGCATCTATTTTTTAATACTGGTTTTGTGTCTTTGGATTCTGCGTCGGGAGTCTCTGTTGTTTCCATTCATTGATGCCACCGCTGTCAGCATACTTTACGCTAGGGTACCCTCTCCGGCGCATAAAAGCGGTCCGCGTGGCACCCGACGCAGCGTGGGCGAGACGCCACTCCGCTTCGGCGCTCGGCCACGTGGCGGCTCGGTAGGCGGTGGGCGAGCACGCCCGCCGACCAGCGCCTGTCACGTGAGGCCGACGAGCGGTGCGCGAGGCGCCGCTTTCGCCCGGCCTTCGGCCCGTGGCGGCTTCGGCAAAGGGTGGGCGAACACGCCCACGGCCAGCGCCTGTCCACGGGAGGCCGGCGAGCAGTGGGCGAGGACGCTACGCCGCCTGGCGCTTCGGCCACGTGGCGGCTTTGGCAGGCGGGTGGCGAAGCACGCCCGGCCGACAAGCGCCGTCCACGTGGAGGCCGGCGAGGTGTGGGGGCACGCTGCTCGCTGGTGCTCACCCACGTGGCGGCTCGGGCAGCGGTGGTCAAGCACGCCCGCGATCAGCGCCTGTCCATGTGGAGGCCGCGGCGGCGTGGGCGAGACACCTGCCGCCCGCCGCAAGGCAAAAGGTGGTGCGGTGGCTTCACCTCAAGTCTCCTTCCCTATCGCATGCGTGCAGTGGCAGCTGCTTTGTGTTAGGTCTATCAACTGCGAGGATTTCTGCTATAAGCCCATTCCTCTGACGCCTCTCACCTACCCGTCGCAAAGGGGTCACATACCGGGCAGACCGGGCGAAGCCATGCGTCGGCATTTAATGAGGCCGAGGAGCGGGACAAGACGGGAAGGAGTAATAAATATATGAAGATCGACATGATGACCCCTTTCACCTACCCCCTGCTAGCTTGGGCTATATAAGGGCCCTCTGGTACATGGGGAAAGGGGGTTGAACAATCAAGAGTTCAAGCAGTAGAGCCTTAGGAAGAACTTGTAGCTCCAAAGCTCTGTACTAGCTTCCGACACTCTATAAGAAATCTAGCAGGACGTAAGGCTATTACCCTTCTCACAAGGGGGCCTGAACCTGGGTAAAAATCTCTGTGTCATCTTTAGTTCATGGACGCCGGAGTCCTCCGCGTGGGAGTCTCTAGGGTTTTCACCCTCTAGGGTTAGCCAGCCGCGAAGACACCCTCCTACCGAACCAAACCCGGTCCGTAGACTTCGGGCCTGTCAGGTGGAATACGCCGACAGGGGCGCGCTAGGTAGGGGGCTAGTGGTTGGTTTTTCCAGCTAACTCCCCGGCGGATCTCGGTGTTCGTGATTCGGAAGCAGGCCCGTGCGTCTGGAGATGGCGGGCTCTCAGCATCAAGGAGTGGCGGGGGCGAGCGGCGCCCAGGGCACGTCTCGGTAGTCTCATCGGTCGAGGGATCATCTCACCCCGCCCCTGCAGGGTGGCAGCGTTGCTCCTATGGAAGCGGCGGAGCACCCTGTGCGACGCCGGCTGGCCATGGAGGCAGCCACCCCTGCCTAGAACCTGCATGCGGTTCGCCTCCTCTTGGACCACCCTCTGGTGGAACTCGCAGGAGACTCCCTGGCCACTCCGTGGCTGCGGAGCATCACCGGTCTCGTGGACGCCGCCCAACTCGGGTAGGGCTCCCGGCCGCCGTGCGATTGGTGCACCATCGCTTGGGCGCATCCGAGCGCGTACTCGCCTAGCCGCCTAACGAAAAAGCTCGCCAAAGTGGCCGAGCCGAAGGAAGGCGCGGTGGCAAATACGGTCCCGGTTCCGCAGAAGGATCGTAAGGACCTTGATGTCGCACTTTGATGAAAGCCGCCACCGGGGCGATGATCTCCGTGGCCGCCTGCCATGCCACCCGGCCCGGGAGGGCGCCACGGAAGCGTAGTCTCGGCGGTGAGAGTCCCTCTCATGGCTCTCATTCTCGGACCAAGGAGGAGGTGCACTCCTCCGATTCTATAGGGAGCCAGGCCCCGCGCTCCCGGGGACGGTCCCCGGATCAGGCCTCCAGCGAGCGGCTGGGCTCCCTCTATGGTGTCGGTGCGAGCCTTCTCGGCGGCTCGCGGCGTGGCGTGGCCGGACAGGTTCCGCCCAGCGTCCATAGAAAAATATAACGGCACCACCAACCCGAAGGAGTTCTTGCAAATCTATACGACGGTGGTGCGAGAAGCTGGCGGGTCTGAAAAGATCATGGCCAACTACCTCCCGACGGCCTTGACGGGCTCTGCCTGCTCTTGGCTGTTAAACCTCCCGCGAGGATCGGTGCACTCGTAAGGGGAGTTGTGCGACCTCTTCGTCGCCAACTTTCAAGGCTCCTTTGCGCAGCCAGACATGGAGGATGATCTCCACGCTCTTGAGCAGGAGAAGGGGGAGTCGCTACGCGACTTCATCCGGTGGTTTTGCCACTGCCGTAATACGATCCCCCACATTTGGGAACAATCGGTCGTCATCGCCTTTCGAAGGGGCGTTCGAGACCATAAGATGAAGGAGAAGATGGCCACCCGTACCATCGACACTACCTCCGAAGCTTCTCCTCGCACATAAGTGTCGCTGGCCGCGGGCAGGGCCACCGTCGCCCCAAGGGTGGCTAAGGCAAAGACGCAGGCCGACCTCGAAGGGTTCCGTCCGCAGTAAAAAGGCGCGAAGCGTGAGGCAGAGAGACCAGCGGGTCTTGGCGCCAGCGCGACGATTAGGACCTCCGCGCTGGAAGCGCAACCGCCGGGACCGGTGCGACAACCGCCGTGACCGGCGTGAGGATCGCCGTGACCGGCGTGTGGATCGCCGTGATCGGCGCAATGAATGCCGCGGTCGTGGGAACGACCACCGCGAACAAAAAGAGGGCGAGCTCTATTGCCCAATCCATCGACCAACACTCATGACCTGGACGGCTGCCGGGTCGTGAGCAAAATGGTGGAGAAGCGGCTCAAGGAATGCCGCCCCGATGACGACCAAGACGAAGATCCCGCCCGGCCGCCTTTCAAAGAAGTGATCACGTGGCATACATCCATGGTGGTTCGTCCACCTTTTCCTCCAACGCCGCTTATAAACGGCTGAAGAGGGAAGTGCGCGCCACTGCGTCGGGCTCAGGGGCGGGTCGGATGCTGAAATGGTCGAGCAAGCGATCACTTTCAACGGTAGACCACCTGAGGCGCCACTGAAGGGCATCTCCGGTTGTGGTGTCGCCCACCATTCGAATGTACTACTGGGCGCGTCTTTGGTGGACGGAGGGAGTTCCATCAACCTCCGTCCTCTTCGGCATTCCTGGCGCTCCAAATCCCGGCGCAGATCTGCGTCCGGCTCTGCCCTTCTTCGGGGTAGCCCCAGAGGCTGGTTTGATGCCCCTGGGTCAGGTGTGCCTCCCCGTCACCTTCGGGGAGAAAGACAACTACCGCACCGAGATGGTGGACTTTGAGGTCGCTGATTTCGACCTCCCCTACAACGCCTTACTCGGTCGATCGGCGTTGGTCATGTTCATGGCTGCAACCCACTATGCTTACATGGTGGTGAAGATGCTTGGAACTGGCGCCCCATTGCGATCCGGGTGGATAAGTCCGAGGCCTTCTTGCTGCCACAAGCACGCTATTGACCCGCGATGGCACTGCATTAGGCGTCTTGCCGCCTTGGCTCGGGAGCCCTCCGGAACCGAACCTCATTGGGCTCACTTGGTGAGGTTAAGGTGGTCGCATACAGCGAGGACGAGCCGGAAGACCATCAACATTGGCGTAACCTCGGCGCCAAATAGGAAGACACGCGTCACCTTCCTCCATCCAACTCCGATGTATTCGCTGCAACCGTCCGACACCTGTTGGGGTCCCAGGAGGTGATCGAGCACCGACATAACGCCCCCGGCGCGCCGCGTCGGTCCGAAGGTCTCGAGGCGGTACTGGCGCCAAGATGCATTCGAGGAGGTAGAAAGGCTGTTGAGCGTAGGGATTGTCAGGGAAGTCTCTCATCCTGAGTGGCTTGCCAATCCTATGCTCATCAAGAAGTCCAACGAAATGGCGCGTGTGTCGACTTCACCGACCTCAACAAGGCTCGCCTGAAGGATCCATACCGCCGCTGAAGTCGACCTCATTGTTGACTCCACGGCGGTCGAGTTCTTGTGCTTTTTGGATGCGTACTCACGGGTACCACCAGTTAGCATGGCGCTTGAAGATGAAGAGAAGATCGCTTTTGTAACCCTTTATGTGTTTCATCGTTATGTAAGAATGGCTTTTGGTTTAAAGAATCTTTGGTTCTACTTACCAACGTGCCATGTATATCACTTTCCGCCCCGGATAGGGCGTAAATCTTGAGGTCTACGTTGATGATTTAGTTGTGAAGATCAAGAAAAGCGAAGAGCTGATCCAAGACCTGGAGGAAACCTTTGCTAACCTCCTGAAGAATTGCCTGAAGCTCAACCTTGAAAAATGTGTATTTGGTGTGCCCTCCGGCAAGCTGCTGGGTTTCCTGGTGTCCAAACGGGGTATTGAAGCCAATCCTGACAAGATAGCGGCCATCGAACACATGAAGCCGCCAGCGACTCAAGGTGTCGAAAGCTGGGCTGGTCGCCTGGCCTCTAAAAGCGGTTCATTGCTCGTTTGGGAGAAAAAAGTTTGCCTCTATTCAAAATTTGTTGAAGAAAACCAACCATTTTGAATGGACAAATGAGGCGCGAAGGCATTTAAAGACTTGAAGCGATGCCTTACCTCTCCCCAATCTTTGGTTTCCCCGCAGGTGAACCATTGCTCCAGACATTGCCGCTACCCCGAGTGGTGAGTGCCAGTGCTGAGTTCTTGAGAGGGAAGGTGTCGAGCTTGATCTACTACGTCGACAAGGTGTTGCACGAAGCGAAACCCGATACCATAAGCTCGAAGATCTTTGACGCATCTGGTAGCGTCAGAAGCTGCGTATTATTTCCAAGGGCGGAAATTACCGTGGTCATGGCCTACCCTCTGCGAGATTCTCCTGGCAACCGTGAAGCGAAGTGTCAGACGCTAAATGGTCGATGGAGCTGGGGAGTTTAACATCAAGTTTGTACCCTACACCGCCATCAAGAGTCGAGAAGTTACGGAGTTAAATGCGCCGAGTGGACTCCGCCACTCTGGCCGAAAAGCACCCGCGCCTTCTCCTGGACCTTGTTCTTTGATGGCTCATTCAATTTGGAAGGCGCGGAAATTTGGGGTTGTCTGGTTTCTTCGACCGTGACATCCTCTAGTATCTTGATCGCCCTCGACTTCAAGGCCACAAACAACATAGTTTGAATATGAAGGCTTCTTTGGCGGTGCGCGTGCCGTTTCGACCTGGACATCCGGCATCTCCAAGTCAAGGGTGACTCCTGGCGGTAATCAACGGTAGCGAAGGAGTTTGGTGTTTGATTCCACCATGGCGCGCACGACATGAGGTCCAAAAAATGGGCGCTATTGAAGGATTAGGGTATATTCATATCCTCGGCGATAATCATCATGCAGACGGGCTTTCACGGCGCGTCCTCAAAAGCTTCGTCGGTCGGGGTCTTGAAGAAAGATCGCGACCGCAATCCATCGCACCCGGTTCGGTGGGGGCGATGGTGTATTGCCGCGACCCCGTTCGGAGGGGGCGATGGCATGGCGTTCGCGACCTCCGACCGAGTGGGGAAGGCGGCATGCCTCCTCAGATTCAAGGAGGGAAGCGGCGCCTCGCCTCGGCCCCCCAGTTCGGGAAGGAAGGCGTCTTTGCCGATCGGACACCGAGCTTCGGCCCGATGGAGTACCCAAGCGAGCACCAAGTGTTAAATCGCTTGGCCAGGAAGATCGGTGGATGGATCCTATCCTAGCCTTCTGCGCACGACCAAGTGATCCCCGACGATGATGCCTCAGCTGAGAAGATTGCACGCAAGGCCAAGTGCTATACTCTGGTAGGTGGGGACCTATATCGCCGGAGCAGGAACGGAATTCTATTGAAGTGCATCACTCAGGAAGAGGGGAGCAGCCTGCTCTCTGATATCCATGGAGGCGTATGCGGGAGCCATATGTCCGGCCGAACGCTGGTTGGCAAAGCGTTTCGCCAAGGATTTTATTGGCCTATTGCCCTCCAGAATGCTTGCGAGCTGGTGAGGAAATGGAAAGCTTGTCAATTCTTCGCCAAGCAGATCCACCAACCAGCCCAAGCTCTGCAGACCATCCCGCTCTCTTGGTCGATTCGCGTGATGCAGGCCGATATTCGGGCCCATTCATGAGCCACGAGGGCTTCACCCATCTTTAAATGCGCCATCGACAAATTCACCAAGTATGTTGAAGCGAGCGGTGCTTGGCCGTCACGCGGGCACCGCCATCAAATTCATGCACGGATCTTCACAGCTTTGGAGTCGCCAACCGCATCATCACCGACAACGGGACTCAGTTCACCAGTGCGGCTTTTCTGGAGTTCTGCGACGAAATGGGCAACAAAGTATGCTTTGCTTCGGTGGCTCATCCCAGAAGTAATGGGCAAGCAGAGTGCGCCAACGCGCTGGTACTGAAGGGCCTCAAGACAAGGGCGTTCGATCGGCTCCTGGCGAAGCGGCGCGATAGACGGAAGAACTCGGTATGCTCAGGCTCGTCGTTTCGCACCACACCAGCCAAAGCCTTTGGCGAGACACCTTTCTTCATGGTGTACGGGGCGGAAGTTGTCCTCCCCTCTGAGCTGTCGCTCGGTTCTCCGCGCATCTCGGCGTTTAGTGAGGAAGGCTAAGAGGATCTCCGGCGAGAAGAAGTCAACCTCCTGGAGGAAGTGCGGGATCGCGCTGCTCTTCACGTTGCTCACTTCTGACAAAAGCCTCGGCGATACCATGCCACCCGGTCTCTGAGAACACTAGCGATGGGTGACTGGTCTTCTTGAGAGTTCAGACGCATCTTGGGTTACTAAACATGTCTCCCGGTGGAGGGCCCTTTAAGGTGGTTTGATATCTCGGCCGGCGGTCCGGTTAGCATGAGGATGGCGAAGAACTGACAAATTCCTACAACATAGAGTTGTTGCGGAAGTTCTATCCATGAAAAAATTGTAAGTACCCAGCAGCTCGCTCTGTTCGGCCTTGAGGTGAGTCTCTCCCCTGGCTGATTGGCGGCTATTGGTGGTTAGTAAAGTTGTTGCCTCAAAAGGCTTTTGTTTTACCATCTTTGTCTCTTCTGCGCCCTTAGGGGCAGTTTTGTGCTTGGATGTTGTTGGTCCGACTATTTGGAAATTCTTTGTCAATCCGTGAGGGCGCTCGGTGTCTGCGTTGGGCAAGCGGAACTGGCGAAGTTTGTACGGCGGCTCGGATCGCGGCTTCGCCGCGGGTTAGCTCTCGGAAGCACCGCCGTCGTCACCCATGGCGCCGTTAGCCCTCTTGCCATCGGGAGACTCGTTTCTTGGCCCTTGATTATGGGTTGGTTCGGGAAAGTCGCCGCAGACTTAGGATCCAAAAGCGGACCATAACGATCCCCGTGAGGATTTATGTTGTTTAATCCCCTTACAGATATCGCGCATAATATTTGTCTGCGATAGTTATTATGTGCATCTGAGCAAAAGATCGAGAACCAGAAACGCCCTGCAAGGAAAATTCAGCGTCTTAGAAGCGGCAAATTGATCCTAGTTGCTCTGGCCGGGTCGTCCGGCCTTTGAAATTTGATCGAGACCGACCCGTTGCTCTGGTGGTCGCCCAAGCCTTTGAAATTGGTTACTGTTGCTCTGGCTGTCGCCCGATGCTGAAATTTTCGCCTGCTTCGCTGGTGATCGCCAAGTGGTGCATAAGCCAGATAAGTGTCCTATGCAACACTTCTAACCCCTTGCTTATGTATGTTCGAAGCAGGGCCAAATTAGGCAAGATTGTCGCGGGCATCAAAACCGATGGCCCTTGATAATAAGAGGAAAAGTGCTAAGTGTTGGTGTTGGCGAGGGCAAGTGACGAGTGCAAGTTGGGCACGATTACGCCTGCAGCTACGCACACCTCGGGTTGGCTCCCTCAAGCACCGCTGGTTGTCACCGTTGAGTACTGCTGGCCTAACAAACACTCCTGGAAACTTATGCCGCTTTCGCCGCACCTCATTGCGGCCGCAGTTCGAGGATCATCGGGGCCCAAGTCCTAAAGGGACTTGAACCAGCGACGATCTTGCGCGAGAACCTGGAGCTAAGGCTGTTTTGCGCCTCGCGCAGACTATTAGATTCTAAGGTTATTCTTACCTAAGTTCTGCGTGACTTGCATGATTTATGCTTGCGTTTACAGCTGGCTGCGTGTGACCTAAAAAGGGATCCTGAAGCATTGCCCTAAACTCGAAAGCTTACTTGGCGCTATAGCTAAGTTCAAAGCTGGTCGATTAGCCGCTCCAACAAGCGAAACCAGTCAAGCAGAATAAACAAAGTGCACTGGTAAAATAATTAAAACATCCATTACACTACGGTTTGTCCGAATGTTAAGTGCATGCAGGAAAACACAAGACAAAAGGAAAAGAAGCAAAAGAACAAAAGTGGCTACCCAAGCCCTTCATTAAATCGCCAATTAAAGGTGCCTGGCGTCGTCTCCCTCCTCGCTAGCGAGGTCGAGGCGATCCATGACCGGTGCTCCACTGCGGCAGTTCGCCCACATGCTCGGCAATTGCAGCGCTCGCACGCGCCGCGCTGCGCCTTGTCTCCCTCAACTCGTAGTCACCACGCCATTGGATCAAAAGCGGTGTCGCGGTGGCGCCAACAGTCAGCCACGTAAAGCCTTGGCCATGATCGCGACTTCCGCCCCTGTTGCCCAGCGAAGCGGGCGGCGAGCGGGCGGCCCGAGTGCCTCTGCGGCTGGTTGGTCGCGCCAAGGCAATCGTAAGCGAGTCTGCGAGGCGTTCGAGACCACCCAAGGACTCCAAGCACCTCTTCGTGCGCGGAAGGCCTTCTGAAGCTCTTGGTGGGGTTGTGGCGCCAGCGAAAGACTTCGTGCTCCAAGTGCTTGGCGCCGCTTGACCCTCTCCGCCTGCCTGCTTGCATGGCGGCGCGTTAGCCCTTTCTGCGTCAATCTTTGCCTCTGCCGCATCCGCCCTCACTCGCTCCCGCATTAGCTCGCCTCTCACCGACGCTAGCTGTTGGGCCATCTGGGCCCCATGCCTGGCGGCGGTGGCAAGGACGGAGCCCAGCGATGCGTGCATCTCGCCAAGTTCGGTGAAGAGCTCGACGAAATCTTGGCGAAGCGATGTGGTGTGAAAGCGAAGTTGGCGGGCGCGCCTGGTCTTTGAGGCCGCCCTCTTGACCCTCTCGATGGCGGCCGTCGGCACACTGGTGGAAGTCTCCGCTGCACCGATGGTATTGGGGTGCTGCGCTCTGGGGTGTCTGAGGGGCCACCTTGGCGCCGCCCTCAGTGAAGTGGCCTCCAGAACATGAGCCATACTGTTGGCGGTGTCTGCGCTCCTATGGTGAAAACATCGTATTATGGCGGTGAGTGCAGGCCGGGGCGAAGTGGCGCTGCACCGTAGCGGTAGTGCCTTGGCCGGGCGAAATGAAATCTTTGGCGCGTAGTCGTCGATCTGGCGCGCGAAGGAAAAACGTTAGTGCCGTATTTGTGGTCGTCGGGGCAGCGCGGTGATGATGAAATAAATGGCGAAGCGGCTGCGCTCGCCTGCAAAAACGCCGCCTTAGAAAGCGCCGATTGAGGCAGCCCGTGGTGCGGGCCTTCTTCGAATCCGGGCCCGATGCGTCGGGGGCAAGTGGTCGCTTGCGTGCCCGATCGGTGGCGGTGGTCGTCCCCGATCACCCGGAAGGGTCATGGCATGGCACCACGTGGGCAGTGGAGTCCATCGTGAGGCGGCTGGCGATCTCGAGCTCAGCGAGTCAAAGTCGTGCGAAGGCACGGCTCGGATGGAAAATCCGAACGCTTCGGAATCGGTAGCTGTCTGAGAGCCACTTGCTAATGGTGGCCACTCGGAGTTCCCTTTGGTAAAAGATAAAAGACTCTTGGTTGGTGGAGAGCGCGTAGAAGCATCTAATGTGAAAAAAGCCAAAGGAAAGTGAAGAATTACGACCAGGGTATGTGCGGGTTATGTCATCGTCGCTTGTGTACTGCCATGCAGGACGGGCGCGATCAGCGAAGGCGATTCTCCGGGACCACGAAGTCCGGGCCACCGCCGCGATAATCCGGCGTCCGTAATCTGGTGATGCGGGCCGCCATCGCAGGCTCCGCCGTCTCCTCGTGGTGAGTTCAATTCTCGGAAGCCTCCTTGGCCGGCGGTGCACCCAGGCGTCGACTCATTGTCATCATGCGTCTGACGATCGCCGCGCCATGCCTTCAATTGGATCTGGCTTTGGAAGCGATGTGGCGAGGAGCCATCGATCCCAAAAGCGGAAATAGCAGCTCCCACTACCTCGTTGTCATTTGGGCGCGACGGATGAAGAAGTGGCGAAAGAGAGAGATTCGGCATCACCCCATGAACATTTCACGGAGTATCACGAAAATGGAAAGGAAGACAATGGAGTTGGGGGTGAGGTGAAGGTGATGGATTTCATAGAAGTGAAGCACCGTGAGGAAGAAGTCGAGGAAAGGCGGGATCGGACCGGCCATCATCACCAGTGTGGAGGAGGATCTCATCGGAGAGGCGCGGTGTAGGGGTGCCCGCTTGCAGCGAGGGTGCCCTCTTGGTGCAATGTTGGAGATCCTCTTCCTTTGTGGCGGCGTCGGCGATGGAAGGCTGGAATGGGAGACGCCATGAAGGCGAGGAAGGCAAAGGCTCTGAGCAAGGAAGACGAAGAAGCGAAAGTTGGGGTGCGCGAGAAAGCAGAATGCGTAAACCGCTTGGTACAGATGAATCTATATATGTGTACCACTTGCCACGGCGGTTCGCGAAGAGCAAGATCGTCGCCGCCGCCGGGTCCCAAAAAAATCGGCGGATCGGAGGGAACCGAGGCGGTCGTATCCTCATAGTGGTGGCCTCGCCGAGGCGCACTAAGCATTTAATGAACGTACTAAAAGGCTCGCACGCGCCGAGGCGGGCCCGACTCTTGTCGATGTATTTTACGCTAAAATACCCTCTCCAGCGCCTCGCGGTCGCGTGGCGCCGGTGGCAGTGGGCGAGCGCCTGCTGCGGCCTTCGGCCACGTGGCGGCTTTGGTGGCGGGTGGCGAGCACACCTCGCCGCGAGCGCCCGTCCGTCGGGAGGTCGGTGGCGGTGGCGCGACGCCACCCTTTCGCCCGGCCTTCGGCCACGGCGGCTTTGGCGGCGAGTGCGCGAAAGCACGCCTATCGCCAGCGCCAATCCCCACGGAAGGCGGTGGCGGTGGCGAGGAGGCCTCGCTTTCGCCCGGCGCTTCGGCCGTGGCGATGCGGCGGCGGGTGGCGAAACACGCCCGACGACAGCGCCGCGTCACGTGGGCCGGCGGCAGTGGCGAGGCGCCGCTGACGCCCGACTCGACCCAGGCACCTGGCGGCGGTGGGCGAGCACGCCCGCCGACCAGCGCCCGTCCACGTGGAGGCCGGCGAGTGTAACATCCCAAAAATTTGAGTTTTGGTATGTTTTAAAATAAAAATGAACCATTCGTATTTTTCTCGAATTAATCAAAGCTTAAATTGAATTTTCTAATAATTAGAAGATTTAATTTGATTAATCTATGCATCAAACTAAAGGTTTCCAGTTTTTGTTGGGTTCCTTGGGCTTCAAGAATTTTTTCATATTTTGGAATTTTTCTGAATTTATTAGGTATTTATTTGAATTCATTTGGATTTATCTGAATTTTGGAATTTAATCAATTCGGAAATTGTTTTATTTTTCAAAACCCTCTCGGGCTGAATCTCTCATAGCCCATTTCCTATTCATCCTTCGGCCCAACCCTTAGCGTCGTCGGCCGCCTCGCCGCTTCCCGCCCTTTCGCGCCACCGTCCGTCCGTGGCGCGTGTGCGGTCCGGATTCCGCCACAGAGTTCAACGCCAGTCGAAACCCTAACCCTAGCGGTCTCCGGATTCGTCGTCGCCTGATGCGCTCGGTTTCCTCGCCCAAGACGCCCCGGGCTATTTAAAGCCCGAGACCCCCCTTCGAGGTTCGCCGTCTTCTTCCGCTTTTGCCGCCTATTCTTCATCGCCGGAGAGTCCTCGGTTACGCCAAGCGAACTTCGCATGGCAAGTCGTCGCCGTCTCGAGCACCTTCTCCGCCGCTGCCTCTGGCCGCTCGGTCGTTCTCCGCCGTCGCCGTTTGCAGTTGAACCGTCGTGAAACCCTCTTCCGGATCCACATTCTCTTCCGTGGAACCACCGCCTGCCGTATTCCTCGTCGTCTTCCTCACGGTAGGTGAGTAGCGCTGTCCCTCGCCGTCGCGCCCTTCGCATAAACCTCGGTACGTCCGTCTGCGATGGGCGCTCCAGATCACAACATCACGACCAATCAGTGTCCAATTCTCCACCGCCGTCTGCGTCACGTGCACCGCTGCGTCGGCGTCACATGCCGCCACGTCGGCGTCGATCGGCGCCGTCGGTAAGCCGCCACATCGGCCCTAGCCCTATTCCGTGCACTTGGTCCACAGTGGATCGAGCCAGCGACATGTGGGCCCCGCATGTCGATCGGCATTTATTTTCTTTTCTGATTTTCGAAAAACCGAAAATCCCAGCCAATCACAAACTGCCACGTGTCACCCTTGTGAATTTCTCTGATTTTCTCCGAATTAAATCTTCCAGGAGCCCGTTCTCCTTCGTCCGAACTCCGATTGGAGTGATTCAAATTTCTAAATTTTTGTAAAATCGAGATCTACATTCCAGAGCCATTTATTTTCAATTTTGAGCTTGTTTTCTCCTCTGTTTTGTATTTATTTGGTTTCGTTGCTTTATTTTCCGGTAGACGCGAACCCCGAAGGAGCGAACGGAGACTTCGAAGACCAAGAATCAGCATTTGAACAGCAAGGCAAGTCGTAGACCTTTGATCATATTGAACCCATGTTTGCAAAAGTACTTTGTTTTATACAATTGCATGCTATTTGTGTAACAATGCTAGTTTATGGGAGTAGCTATTTACCTGTTTGAGTATGCCCCCTTTTGATTATTGGGATGCCATGTATCCATTGTTAACCTTAGGTTGGGACATTACTAGTTGGACATAGTCATAGTACCAACATTGGGTTAGCGTAGCTATGCTTAGCCATGCTTAGTTGTCCGATGGGATTCATATCACTGTGAATTAATGTTAACCTTGACTTAATGAGATATTGAATTGTGGTACATTGACCACTTGTTGTAAAACTTGTTGTACCATGGCGGGGATGCCATTGGTTTTGGGTTGAACAAAATGTTTTCCCTCGAACGTCGATCGTGGCGATAAAGGGGTCTTGTCTAGCACATTGGGATGTGGTTGTTTTATGCAGAGACAATTTAAGGACTTAATCTTGTGCGCCATTGAACTGGGCCTAACCGTGCAACCACAAGTCGGTATGGGACGGACCTAGTCGATTAATTTGCAATGTCTAGTCTTGAGTATCTTGCCACGTGTTGGTGTGGGTTCCGGATTGACGGGTAGACCCACATGGCTCAAGAGGGGTCCCGAGGGCTAAACCTTAGAGGCGATTGGGTTTAGACATGCATTGTAAAGGCTTTGTCTTGATATCTCTGCGACACACCAAAGGAAGTGTGTTAATATCGATTGCACCAAGAGATGTTCATGTCTTGTGGGTAAAGCTGTACAACCTCTGCGAGTGTAAAACTATTGAATAGCCGTGTCATGGTCATGGACAAGCAGGGGATTTCACGGGGTAATGAGTATTTTCTGAAATGTGGAATGGTTGGGATGTGAGCAGGGAGTTCACTTTGTTGTTTTGTTGTCTCAAGCTATCTTTGTTGAATTGTGTGGTTGATACTTGTTTGAGTGATGTAGGGTGATGCCTCGTCATTCTGTTCATGTTGTCTACCATTGATTTATCGATTATTTATTATTGTTTTATTCAAACTGCCTTCAATCTACTTAGTGTACTTAAATTCAAGTTATTGCTTTCTGCAAATGAACCATATATTGCAACATGCATGAATATCAAGAGGAGGAGTACTATGAAGACTACGTCGACTAGGATGGTGTTTCCCCAGACGATTGCCTGTGGCATGTCGAATGGCCCAAGTTATTTTATTTTCCCTTTATGCTTTATTTGTTTCTTAAGCCAAGAGGCAATGGTGTATGAACCTTGACTATAAGGTCGTTTGCTTTATTCAATAATAATTTGCTTCTTCTTAGTTATTTCAATGTATGGAATGATATGTCATCTATGTTTCCCTTGTGTGCACTAGCGTGATTACGGACTAGTCTTTGTATACCGAAGGTTTTGGTTGCATATCCGGGTCCCGACAATGACAGTGGCGAGGGCATACGCCTGCTCGCCGTGCTCGGCCACGTGGTGGCTGGCGGGAGGTGGGCGAAACACGCCCGCCGTCGGCGCTTTGTCACGTGGAGGCAGCGAGCGGTGGGCGAGGGCGCCTGCTCGCCACGCCAAGGGCAAAAAGGTGGTCTTGAGGTGGCTTTACCTCAAGTCTCCTTCCCTATCGTCTTAGTATCAGGTGGCGAGGCCCTCTTGTGTCGTCTATCAACTGCGAGGATTTACTAAAGCCCATTCCTCTAACGCCTCTCACCTACCCGTGCAAAGGGTCATCATAGGGGCGGACAGGCGAGAAGCCATCGTCGGCATTTAATGAAATTTGGAGGAGGGACGGACAAAGACGGAAGGAGTAATAAATGTATGAAGATCAGCATGATGACCCCCCTTTCACCTACCCCTGTTAGCCTGGGCTATATAAGGGCCCTCTGGTGCATAGGGGAAGGGGGTCGAACAATCAAGAGTTCAAGCAGTAGAGCCTTAGGAAGAACTTGTAGCTCCAAAGCTCTGTACTAGCTTCCGACACTCTATAAGAAATCTAGCAGGACGTAAGGCTATTACCCTTCTCACAAGGGGGCCTGAATCTGGGTAAAAATCTCTGTGTCATCTTTAGTTCATGGACGCTGGAGTCCTCCGCGTGGGAGTCTCTAGGGTTAGCTAGCCGCAAGACGCCTCTCATCAACCAAACCGGTCCGTAGACTTGAACTGTCGGTGGAATACGCCAACAACCGCGGAATTAGCGTCGGTCTCTTGGAATCCTTACGAGACCAAACCGATGGGATGGGATCGACATTGTTTAATGCTTGGTGATTTTAGGATTGCAATCGATGAAAAAAACAATATTGCTAATGGCTTGATCGGGTTTGCGCTTGCATAGCTAGCTTGGTTTGAATCTTAATTACAGTTTGTAGGAATTAGTAGTTGAATTTAATCCCCATCTTTCATTGCAAAGATTTGACCATTTGCCTATAAGTCGTCGATTTTGCCTAAACTCCAAAATATTTGTCTTGTACAAGAGAATTATACTCGATACATTTCGGTTTAGGTTCGGGCCACGCCCGGTGCCCCTTATCCCAGTTTGGCAGCCGCTTCTGGTTGCCGTATAGAGTTTGCATGCTGCTTAGCGTGCTTTTCTTTTGCACGAGCTATTTTCAGGTTTGAGCAACTAACGAGATTGTGGACCTGTCACCAAATAATGCTATGGGTATGAAGAATAAATGGGCCCATGTAACATCGCAGTTTGTTTTCAGTGTACCATACTTTTCAATTGCATTCTTAGGCCTTTTCTTATTTCAACTGAGTCATAGCCTTTTGCATTTTACAGGTTATTTAGTTCTGTTGTGGGTAAGATATAATCTAGGTAACAATTATACTTGCCCTTTAGTTTTGCTGTCCAAACAACAAAATTCCTGAGTTTGTGTTAATGTGGTTTTTGCAGTGATGACGATAGCATTAGTCATATAGATGTAACAAGCCATAGAGCTTGCAACTATAGTCTTCGTGGTATTGCCTCATCTTTCATGGATCCATATTCTTTATAGAAAGTTTTTTGTCATTCTTGGTATGTGATCAGTGTGACCTAACTGATATTCCAGAATAGACCAGAGAATACGTTCAAGGAGAGTGATGTGTCAAAGGGTCTGGTTGCCGGTGCAGAATCAAGGAACGAATAGATTTTGCTGCTGGATGGATTATGTTGTCCTGCATCGATTTGCTATCTTGCCTGGTAAGCTTTGTTTACTTTTACACTAATACAGAGTATCCATTGTTATTGCAAAAAAGTTGATTAGTCGAATTGGATGTCTACAAACGATAGTTTTTTGCTTTTGTGTAACGCAGAGTTTTCTCAATCACTTGCAGGAAGTATTTACCCACTAGCTATTCATATGGAACAAGAAACATTTGCTAATAGGTCAGGTGAACTGGATTTTGCCCACGACTTAAACAGTGTGACATCCTCTGTAGTATGTTTTAAAAATTTTACTAGCATGTGTAGAGGTATGTTTTAAAAATTCTACTAGTATGTGTAGATTGTTTTTTTATTGTGGTACTGCCTTTTGCAAAAAAAAAACGGCTCCACATATTCGCGTCCAACTCCAGACCAAACATTTTTTCGCTTTAGCAAAATTCACCCGACGCAACGTAGTGCGCAACTAACCCTATCTAGTTTATTTAAAGATTGATAAATGTAGCTTGCTGATACATAGGACGGACAAGCGTCTAGCTTGTAAGAAAGAAAAGTACATCTTCGCATGTCACACGTACGTACATGCACCTACTTGCACATGTAATATTTGTTACAGTGCGTTCCGGGCGTGTAGGGGAGGTTCGCACGCGCCGCGCAGTTTGGCATGCACAACCCCGGCTTGTTAGGAATGAGCGACGTGGACCGTAGGCCGTTGTTTCTCGGCTGCAGGACACGCCTTGGCACCTCCTGCTCCAGCACTTCCTCGTCCGCCGCCGTCGGGAATAACGGCTCCAGCCCAGTCGCTTCAGCTCCCCCGTCTTCCACCCTGGGCCACTGGGCCGCCACGGCCGACCGCCACATCGCCACACCTTCGACCGTGCCCGCTGCGCCTGCCACGACGGCGCCGAGGAGAAGAGCTGCGAAGGTTGCCAACGCTCTGGCCTCCATCTCTTCAACGCCGAGTGGCACTGAGCTGCAGCAATGCTTGGATATGGATGGGTGGGAGCGGATAGGATTAGCTGTGTGCGTAGCTGCAAGGATTCGCGGCTTGATATAAAGGAGCAAAGCTCCGTGCGACCGACGTGGTTCTCAGGGCAGTCACGTACGTGTTGCGCCAGCATTTTTTGTTCTGTACTGGCGCGTAACCGTGCTACATAGCTAAGCGCCTAAGCCTCCTGCCAGCCAGGGCAGCTGTTGGCTGTTGGCCGGTCGCCGTCGGCTGTTGGTGCTGTCCTCCGTCGTGTTTCTCTGCCGTTATCACTCATCAAGGTGCTGTTATGTAGGCTTTGTTTGGGGTTGCGGTTAGACTGAAAAACTACTTTTAGCTTACTAGGTTGTAAAATATGTAACTGACGGATATGATTTTTCTTGAGAGGCCGTTTGGCAAACTAGCTTTTTATTGGATGTTGTAGCTATAGCTGGTGTGCAAAGGAGTAGAGGCAGCCACCAAGCGACTGGGCGCGGATCCAGCGGCAACCGGTAGCGGAGGTTGCGGCCACCGGGGGCTAGATTGGGTGGAAAGGAGGCGGCCACCAGGGACTGGATAGGGCGGGGAGGCGGTTAATGAGCGACTGGGCAGCGGGGAGGAGGTGCAGCCACTGGGTGTTCTTGCAGGGAGGAGGCGACCATCGGGAGGGGAGCAGTGAATGAGCAAGGCTTTAAGGCAGGGCTTTGAGGCGGGGAGGCGACGACGGCGCCGGGGAAGAGGCAGCGGTGCTTTGAGCTTAGGAGGTAGATGCGCGTCAAGGCAGGGAGGAGTCTGGGCGACCGAGATGGGAGGCGAAGATGGGGAGGCGGCCTGGCGATCGATGCAAGGTGGAGAAGACTAGGAGACGGTTGGAAGGAGGCAAGCAGAGAGGATGAGGAAGCCACATCACCTCCCTAAGGGCATTCCCAATGGGTAGTATCTTAGGTGGTATCTACAAATGGATAAATGCATTAAGTATGTGGTGTCTCTAGTGAGATATCACAATGGATGATGTCTACTAGTAATCCAAAGGCATTAATTATCTAGATGTTTTGATCCAATGCAAACCTCAATTGTGTTGTGCATTTTATTTTATACGCATATGGAAAAGATATATAGGATATTGGTTGATCTAGTAAGCCACAATGACAAACATTTGATCACACAATTAAGCATGTCACGAGATTAATAAACATTTGATCTAGCAAGCCACAATGACAAATATTTTGTGCGCAGGACAATCCAAATGCCACAACAAATCAACGTGGGGCCCACAAAATATGTAGGGGAGACATCCATGCCATCCCAATACTGTTTTCAGTGGTTTCTAACTGCATTGGTTCTCTACAAGAATAGTTCCTTATATAAGACATCACTTCAATCTCTTTTATCAATAAATAACTTGCCAACTCAGCATAGTGCCTATGTGGTATAGTAATTAATGTCTAAGACATCATCTAAGAAACTCCATTGGGAATGCCCTAACCACTGCAACTTTTGGACAGCTTTTGCTGTGGCTTAGCTTTGAAGCCACCAAACAGGCAGGTAATCACTCCGCTATTTCCATGTGCAAGTAGTACCCTAGCCGTCGTATTTTAGAGTAGAGATGGACTATATACGTGTGATCCTTGGTCCGGGGCGACATGCCTCGGATGGCTCGTTTGTAAAGTTTTGGAAAGATTTGCCGCAGAGAACTCCAACAGAGTTCCTTGTATATTTATACTCAAAGAAGTTACAATCAGGAAGTACAAAATACAGATAAGATACAAATCGGGAGATAACTGTAGAGTCCTGGATTAGCTACAGTAAACAACAACAATAACAACTTAACAGGCAATCTTCAAATATCTTCAGTTATCCGAACTACACACAAATATCTTTAACCATGTGCCTTAGCCATGTGATCGATTGAATCATGTATTGTTTAACATCCTCCCTCGATCACAGCAAGGCCTTTTAAGATTTAAATGATAATAAAACTTATCAAATTGTTGCCGAGCCAAAGCTTTCATGAAGATATCTGCTATCTAACTTGACAAAGCAATGAATTGAACATCAAGTAATTTAGATGTAACTCTTTCTCTGACAAAATTAAAATCAATTTCAATATGCTTGGTACTAGCTTTAAAGAATGGATTTTCTGTCAAATACGTAGCTCCCAAATTATCACCCCAAAACACCGGTGCTCTGTGTTGAAAAACACCAAGCACTTTTAGAATTGATTGAAACCAAATAATCTCTACTGTTGCATTATCAAAATCCTTGTATTCAGCTTCAGAGCTAGACCTTGACACAATCGGTTGCTTCTTTGAACACCATGACACAAGGTTTGGTCCAAGGAAGACAGCATATCCGTTCTAGGATCATCGATCGTCAGGGCAACTAGTCCAGTCAGCATCTAATAATGCACTCAGGAGCAATGAAGAAGATTTTTGAATGTTTAATCCAACTTCAACTGAAAACTTGATATATCTCAAAATTCTTTTTACAGTAGCCCAATGTATATTAGTAGGAGCTTGTAAGAATTGGCAAACCTTATTTACTGCATAGGCTATATCAGGTCTTGTGAAGGTGAAGTATTGCAAAGCTCCTATTGTGCTTCGATATTGAAAAATAACTTCTTCCATTAGCACTTTTCCTGCTCCTTGAGTTAACTTCTCTGATGACACCATTGGTGTTAGAGACGGTTTACAATTCTGCATATTGACCTTGTGCGGCAGATCTGTTGCATATTTCTTCTGTGTGAGAATCATATTGTCAGACTCTCTGTACACTTCAATTCCCAGAAAATACCAAAGCTCTTGTTACAGACCTGAGTTGAAGAACTTGCCGCCCGATCAAACGCCCTAGTCCCAGGCCGAAGCCCAGGTCGCACGCCTGCAGCCAAAGAGATCTTCGCAGCAGCCAGCGCCTTGGAGTTGGCTGTTGTCGGAGCCACCGCCTTGAAGCTTGAAGCTTGAGATAAGTTTTTGGCAAAAAGCCCTTCCCTTCCAGCGCCTCTACTCCTTATTCCCCCATCTCCCCCCACGCATGCATGCATGCAGATTTTATTTTATTGCATATCCTATTTTTATTCTTCCTTTCCTAATGACCCACAGACTGCCATTTATTAATCCACCAATTAGGGCGACTGCTCCCCCGCCATCTATGGCTTAGGCCTAGGACGCCTGACAAAGACCCTGTCAAGGCCGGCCCTAACATCACTCCCCCTCGAAGCGGCTTACAAATCGGGGAAAGAACGCCTGAGAGCAACTGCGTCCATCCAAGTCGCTTCTTCCGCCGATTCTCCGTCAATGCACCAAAATCGGCGGTGGCCCTCCACAATTACCGACCCAATAGCTGATATGGTTCCGGCTGAACAACGTCGACCGTAGGAAGGAGGTCATCCTGAAGAGTCACCATCTCCACTGGCGGAGTGCCCTTAAAGCGCTTAAGCAAGGAGACATGGAAAACATTATGGATTCTAGATCGCCAGAAGCCGGAGTCGATCGCTCTCGCACCAATCATTTGAAGAACACGAAAGGGCCCATAAAACGAGGGGACACTTGGTCCAAGACGGAGAGTCATGCGCCGAAGCGCCGGTGACACTGCGAGCCTCAACCGGACCCATGATCCCACCTCAAACGATTCATCCGATGCTTGCCATCATAATATCAATTTCATCCGGTTACGAGCTTGGAGCAAGCGAAGCTTGGCTGTTGGAGAAGAGCATCACGGTCCACCAACAAGACAATCCATTGAATCAATAGAAGTCGCGCTTCCGGTAGGGCAAGAGAGGCGGTGGTGATCTACCATAAACCAGCTCAAACGGTGTGAGGCGATGGGCCGAATGGAAGGACGTGTTATAACAATACTCTGCCCAAGGAACCCACTGAGCCCATGAAGAGGGATTAGATGCGGCCAAGCATCGCAAATACATTTCAATAGTTCTGTTGACGACCTCTGTTTGGCCATCAGTTTGGGGATGGTATGCGGTGGAAAGCGATGAGGTCGTCATTGCGCTTAAACAATCCTTGCCAAAGGCACTAAGGAACACCGGTCCCGATCGAAACAATGGATTCCGGAATGCCATGCAACCTCACAATCTGGTCGAAGAAGAGTTTGGCCACTGCAGAAGCTGTCGCGGGCCGAGTGAGGGGCAAGAAATGGGCATATTTGGACAGCCGATCAACCACAACCAACAATGCAGTTTAACCCTGCGATTTCGGAAGATCGGTGATGAAATCCATGGAGATATCAGCCCAAACTTGGTGTGGAATGTTCAAGGGTTGTAACAGTAGGCGGAGCTTGGTCTTGGCCTTGTGTTGTTGACAAATTGCACACTTGGCCACAATGTCGCAGCCTTGTTGCTTCGATTCTCCCACCAAGACATTCTTGCGCCGCATTGATGAAGAGTTTTCTCACTGCCCTCATGGGTCAAATCATGCACTGCTGCGACCATTTTCTCTATTAAAGGTGATGAGCGGGGTACCCAAAGCTTACCATCCCGGTAAATCAGCCCCTCCTTAACCTCCCAGTGAACACTCGGCGGTGTGTGAGCCGAACTGGACCCCCCCACCGAACTGTCCAGCTGCGCCATCTTCTGTTGCACCTCCGGATCCTGCCGCAATATCTCCAGCCACTGCTCCCGAGTCACCTCCTGGCCAACCGACAAAGCCACACATATCCCATGTCCCTCCGGAGTGCGTGACAAGGCATCGGCCGCCTGATTGTGCTTGCCTGGTTTGTACTCCACTCGGAAATCGAAACCCATCAACTTACTCAACCAGTGTTGTTGCGGAGGGGTGATTAGGGCCTGCTCTAGCAAAAATTTGAGACTCCCATGATCCGTGCGGACTGTGAATTCTTTGCCCCATAAGTATGGCCGCCAATGACGTACGGCCTTGGATAATCCAATCAATTCCGCATATCGCAGCCGAGCTTCGATGGCGCCGGCCCGCTTCTGCTAAAATAAGCAATCGGGTGGCCTTGTTCTGCGGAGAACGGCCCTATTCCGGTTCTCAAGCATCACATTCCACCTCAAAGGACAACGAAAAATCCGGCATCTGAGGACGGGGCAAGAAATGGCGGCTGCCTTCAACCGCCAAAAGCCTCCTCTCTTCTTTGTATTCCACAAAACTATTCTTCTTCAACAATCGTCAGCGGATCTGCGATGGTAGCATACTCCTTGATAAATCTCTGTAATACCACGCCAATCCCAAAAACCACGCAGATTCTGTGGATCACATTACTACGCAGGCCACTCGACAACCTTAAGTTTGGCGGGATCCGCCGCCACTCTGAATGGGAGATGAGGTGGCCCAAGTACCCAATCTGTTCTTCGCAAAAGCACACTTAGACTTCTTCGAGACAATCGGGTTCTCCACGAGCCGCACCAACACCGCCCCACATGTTCCTTGTCGCTCAGTAGTGTCTGCTCTGTATATTAATATATCATCAAAGAAAACTAACACGAACTTACGCAGAAGTCCTGAAGCACTTCATTCATCAAGGCTTGGAAGGTGGAAGGCGCATTGGACAAGCCAAACGGCATCACGAGAAACTCGTAGTGTCCATGATGCGTCCGAAAAGCCGTCTTCTATACGTCGGCGTCATGCATACGAACTTGATGGTAACCCGACCTCAAGTCCAATTTAGTGAAATAGCGGGCGCCCCCCAATTCATCCAGAAGCTCTTCGATTACCGGTATCGAAAATTTGTCCTTGATGGTCTTCGCGTTCAAAGCCCGGTAGTCCACACAGAATCGCCACGTCCCATCCGCTTTCTTCACCAGCAAGACGGGTGATGAGAAGGGCGACTGACTCGGCCTGATAATGCCCTGTTGCATCATCTGTTCACATTGCCTTTCTATCTCATCCTTCATGTGTAAGGGTACCGATATGGTCTAACCGCCACTGGATTTGTCCCTGTTTCCAAAGGTATGCGGTGGTCACAAGCCCGGACAGGCGGAAGTCCCTTTGGTTCCTCAAAGACATCCCCAAAAGAGTCCAGGAGAGACTCAAAAATTTGTGCTTCCTCTCCACTGATCTGCATCACTCCCGCCCCTCTCTTCTTGCGCAAGCCTTGCAGTTTAACCTCTTCCCTTGGTCTTCAAACTCCATGGTTAACTCTCCAAAGTCCCATCTCGACTACTACAAAGTGTTTTCAACCATTGGACCCCCAATATCAGATCAAAAGTATCCACTGGCAGCACTGTGAATGGGGCTGAAAACCGCCTGTTTTGAATGATGAATTCCACCTC
Source organism: Guadua angustifolia (assembly GCA_036346375.1). Taxonomy (NCBI): domain Eukaryota; kingdom Viridiplantae; phylum Streptophyta; class Magnoliopsida; order Poales; family Poaceae; genus Guadua; species Guadua angustifolia. The sequence goes on along the minus strand of JAYEVE010000261.1, from coordinate 7,241 downwards.
CATGTGCCCCAAACAAGGTAAATGCCACCCATCCGCCACCTTGACTCGCTGGTCTCCTTGCATTCCAGTCCTCACCTTTCCTTCTACTTCTAACTGACGAGCAGCGTAAGCACTAATGAAGTTGTGCATGCTTCCGCTATCAATCAACCCCAGCCACTTCTTTCCTTCCATTTCCACTTCTACCTGCATTGTATCCCCTTGTTTTGGCCCTACCGCTGCGATCATGGACAGTGCCGCTTCAACTGCTACCTCGGGATCTAACTCCTCCTCCACATTCTCCTCTTCCACGTCTTCTTCCACCTCCAAATGGAACAACCGCTTGCATTTGTGGCCGCGGGTGTATACTTCATCGCAGTTGTAACAAAGCCCCTTTGCCCTCCTTTCGCTACTCTCGATCATGATGACAGACCTCACCAGTCTTGAGGTCGACCCGCCGTGCTTTGCATGCTTGTTGCACGTACCGTGTCAAACCTCCTCCTCATGCTCGATATTCCTCCTCCACCTGCTGTTCCTTTGCTAGGCGTGTGTGAGCCCCATGGTGCCTTCTTTCACGGCCACCGAATTGTTCCCAAAGAATCGCCTACTCACTTCCCTCCATGGTCCCATGGTAGTTTGCCGCCGGAACATTCCACCCTCGCGATGTTCCTCCTTTCCCTCGCCTACTGGGTCGGCTTGTTCGCCTCGCAATCCACGCCTCTTCCGTGCTTCTCTTGCCTCGACGCTTCAGCAAATCATGTGGCCGTTCTCGTGAACCTCATTAACCGCCGAGACAAGCCGACCAAGAACAATTAGCCGATCGCCTTTCGCATTCTTGGAACCCTCGCCACAAGCCTCTGAAACTCTCGTGCATACTCATCTACACTCTGCCCTTCCTGCTTGAAATTCGCCAAATCACCTAACGGACCCACGCTGGACTGTCGCGTAAACCGTTGGATGAAGGCATCGTAAAAATCTTCCCACGCGATCCATGGTTCTTCCGCTTGCCAATTATCCAACACGTCCTGCGCTTCCCCTGATAGATGCAAACCGGCAAACTCAACCCATTCCTCCTCTTTGATCTTATGAACATGAAGATAGCGTTCACACCGGCGTAGCCAACTCAATGGGTCTCTTGGCCATCATACTCCGGCAGATCAAGTCTTGGGAGACGAGGCGTCCAATGACGATCATCTTCTTCCTCTGCCCGTCCCAGACCTCCACGTCGACTGGTGATGTTCACCGTCTGACCTCCCTCCTCCCACACGGTTGCCTCCTCGCCTTTGCACCTGCAAGCCCACCACGCCCTACGGTCCCCACCTTCGGATCTGTGATACCAGCCGCCTGCCTCTCACTCTCATCTTCCACCGGTTGTTTGCCTTTCCACATTTTCATCATCTCCCCAAACATTCCTTTCAACTCCTGGATTTCTGCCTTCATCCCCTTCATCTCCTCCTCCAAACCCGCAACTCTTCCCTCCATCCTCAATCGTCAGCTCGATACCAAATTATTCTGAGACTGAGTTGAAGAACTTGTCACCCGATCAAACGCCTAGTCCTGAAGCCGGCTCAGTCGACGCCTGCAGGAAGATCTTCGCGGCGGCCAGTACTTGAGTTAGCTATTGTCCGAGCCATCGCCTTGAAGCTTGAAGCTTGAGATAAGTTTTGGCAAAAGCCCTTCCTTCAAATACCTCTGCTCCTTATTCCCCATCTCCCCACGCATGCATGCATGCAGATTTTATTTTATTGCATATCCTATTTTTATTCTTCCTTTCCTAATGACCCACAGACTGCCATTTATTAATCCACCAATTAGGCAGCCTGCTCCCCCGCCTGCCATCTATGGCTTAGGCCTAGGACGCTTGACAAAGACCCTGTCAAGGCCGGCCCTAACAGCTCTCCTAGATCTTTTATAGCAAAATCTTTTGTAAGATTTCTGATCAACTTTTTTGTAGCTGCACGAACTAGCAATAGTAATGTCATCCACGTATATAAGCATGTACATCACAATACCACATTTATTAAATATGAACAATGAGGTATTAGCTTTAGATGGAACAAAACATAATTCTTGAAGTTTCAAGCTTAACCTAGAAAACCAAGCTCTTGGTGCCTGTTTCAATTCATAAAGCGCCTCCTTCAACTTGCACAAATAATCAGAATGACAACCATTTACATAGCCCGGAGGTTGTTTCATATAAACATCCTCTTGAAGAAAACCATATAAGAAGGCATTCTGCACATCAATCTGCTTTAGCTGCCAATCTTGAGAAACAGCCAGATACAAAACCAGCTAAATTGTTGTGAGCTTGACCACAAGAATAAAGGTTTCTTCAGAGTCAATTCCAAACTATTGTTTGAAACCCTTTGGCACTAGGCGAGCTTTACATCTATCAATTGTTCCACCAAGCTTCTGCTTCAATTTAAAAACCCACTTACAATCAATATTATTCACTCCCTTCTGAGGTGGTACAAGCTACCACGTATTGTTTCAGATTAGCGCTTCATACTCACTGGCCATAGCCTCCTTCCACTTAGGATGCTCAAGAACTTGCTTATACGAAGTTGGTTCAGCAGCAACAAAGAAAGCTTAGAAAGCTTGATGGCGATTCAAAGGATATCGAATCATCCCATCTTCGAATTGCTTTGGTATGACAATATTATTTTTGCAGTCAAGTTCATGGACGGTACTGATGATACTGCTGTGTCTCCTCCACTTTAGCAGACTCAGTAGCTTGTGATACATTCCCTATTGAAGAAGATGAAGCTAGATGATTAGGATCATTATTAGTCACATCATTAGAGATATTTTCATCTTCACATCGAGTAATATCTACCAAACTATCATGAGTCAATGTCGATTCGGAAGAAGGAAGCAATAATGATGGAAGTAAATGTTGTGTATCTTGATGTTTTCCTCTGTTTGTGGGCCGGTTACTGGGCTTCCAGTTTCTTGATGGGCCGGTCGGCCAGCCCACTAGGGCTCTCGATCTGCGCATAAGGAGCCAAGTGCCTGCTTCTCCTTTTCCTCTCACAAGCTAGGTGGCGGAATGCGCAGTTCCTCTTCCCGTTTTCGTTGCGTCGCTAGATCTTCGGATCGAAGTGCGTCGTCTGGTGCAGGAAGACTGCCTGGTCCTGCGTCGGCCGAGATGGGGGCAGCTGGTACGTGGATTTGGGTGGAAGCGACGGCGACCGTTGAGTCACCGAGAGCGCAAAGCCTGAGTTTTGGAGGTTTCTTCATGCTGTATTTGAAGGCTGTCTCGGCTCATCTTCAAACTCAGGAAAAATCACTCTAGATCCTCATTCTCTGTTTTCCATCTTTTGACTTGATTCTAGACTGCAAAGTGGTGCATCAGATCCTTGATATGGTGTTGACTTTTGGGTAGCTATGTACTGGAGACTTGATTTGGTGCTTGATCGTGCGGTTGAGCACCGATCTGGGAAGCTATGCTTCTGTTGAGCCAAAAGGCTGTCCAGTGCTGGCTGTTCCGTTCCCATTTCTGTTCTTGCTAATCAAGCCATTGGGTGGATTTTTGGCGAGGAGTTTGATCTTGTGCAGCTTTTGCCTGAGGCTTGAATCTGTTCACGGTATGTCCCATGTGTGGAAGGGGCTTTGTATCTCTGAATCCAGGCCATTACATCGTGACTCAAGCGGCGGCAATTGGATTTCTGGGATAGCGACATTCGTCGTGCCAGGCCCTCTCTTCTAAATAGCATCCAGTGCTATTCCGTTGTAAGTGTGCTTCGGTTTTCCATTTCCTTTCTGCTGGTTGTGGGTTTGCTTATTGCTCAGTGATGATAATAGGGTACTCAATGATTCAAACAATTATCCTGTGAATAAAACCTTAAACTGGTAGACTTACAGGCTTTAGAAGTATTGATTTATTCACTGTTTCTTGTTGAGTTCAGTTTTCTTGTTTGTGATGAGTGTATATATATATTCAGTAGTTTCAGTTAGTTCTGTGAAGCCTACTGATCTGCTGCAGTAATATTATCTGTTCGGCTAGTGTCGTGCATCAGGACCCGAACTCCGTCCGAAGCGTTTTTTTCTCTATATTTTTTACGTGAACTGCGTGCTACCCATCCTCAAAGGTTTATTAAGCATCAAGGTTCCCAAAACGTGCGTAGCTTAGCTAGCAAAGCGCTTGCCTGCCGTGTGCATGAGGAATTGAGGACGCGGGTTTGAATCCCGTCAGAAGTGTTTTGTCTCGATTTTTTTCATGAACTTCACTGATAAAATTTAGGTGTTAAATCATGTCATAAATTTTTGGAATTTTTTTTTAGAGGTACCCAGAGTGCCTAACATACCATAAAAAATTGAAACCATAATTAAATATGTGCAATTTTAAAAATCTAGCAATGCTGCTAATACACTTGAAGCAGCATCGTTGGTTTAATTGAGCTACTTAATTTGTAAATTCTTGTAAAATTGTGAGAAGGGTCCTGAGAGCATTCCTACACTATCATAAAAATTTCAGATCAAGATTAGACTTTTGCGATTTTTAAAATTTTGTTCTCGATTTTTTTGCGTGAATTTTACTGATTAAATTTAGGTATTAAATCATGTCATGAATTCTTAAAACTTTTTTAGAGGTAATCAGAGAGTATCTAACATACCATAAAAAATTCAGATCATGATCAAACATATGCATTAAACAGGCCTATACAACAAATATATTTATATGCGTATCCTCAACGTGCGTAATTAAACATATGTCAATCCTCAACGTGCGTATCCGTTTAATGCACTGGTCAACTTGAAACACTGGTCAACATGACTACCTTAAATTCATAATCCCTATTTATATGCGTATCCTCAACGTGCGTAATTAAACATATGTCAATCCTCAACGTGACTACCTTAATTTATTGTGGGTAAATTAAAATTGCTATGGTGATGTTGTAAAAATGCAAAATAAGTTTAAAACAAGAAAATTCTTATATCATGAGTGTAAACCTCAAATATGTGCTAACATTTTGGAGGTAGTCACCAAAATGGTGTAGACCTCTTATGGGCATAATCTGTTGATACAGTAGATGCCACTTGTGTTATGCAACTTTGTTTTTAACACATATAGGTAATCACTGTAAAAGTGTAGATCTGTTTAATTCATATTTTGTATTGGATACGCACGTTGAGGATACGCATATAAATATTTACCATCGGGCGGTGTGCCTCCTGACATTTTCACAAAGATGCTATTTTTTATAGTTTACTATACTGAAAAACAATTTGAAACAAATATTAAATACAAATATAATGGGCCTATCCCCGATGTCGGGCGATCGCCCCATACCCGGGCGATATTTACCCTTTATAACCTTCGCTCTCGCTCGCGGCACGAAGTTGCGAAAATAAGTCGAGGTACCACCTATCTATTGTCGAGTTAGCGAGGCGTTCCTCAACGCGAAGTTGCGAAAATAAGTAAATGGTGCTTGTCTGCGACATGGCTAAGAAAAAAAAACCTACGCAAATGCAAGCACTTAGTTCGAGAAGTTAGACAACATGGTGGTGAAGATAAATAAATTACAAGCGTCTGTTTGTAATAAATCGCCATTCTGACGACGCCTCGATCCGCTCTGGGATACGTGAGTGGCGGCGGCGGACGGACGACCCTCCTACCGGCCTGCATGGCCGCGCTTGGGGTAGTGTAGTCTGTCGGCGACTTCGGTGTCTCTTTGGGGGGTGGGCGAGGTACTCGGGGACATGAATCGCTCCACGTCGAAAGCATCCACGGCGTCAACGCCGTCGTGGTCTTAGTAGCCGTAAGCACCGTGGGGCCTGCTGCGGCATGAGATTTAAGATCGCGCGTCACCCCACCCTAGCCATCGCGGTCGTGGCGAGAGGCGAAGGCGGCCCTCGTGACCCCACCGTGTCCATGCGCTCGTATTGGGAGGACACGAGGGCTCATACTCGATGACGCCGAACGGGGCCGATCCAGGCTGGGCGAGGTGTGGGCACGGCTCCACTAGGCGAGGAGGTCTTGGGTGGCGGGGCGTCTTCCGCGCCCAGACCACGCCTCGGCCCCCGACCGGCAGTGAGTAGGTCGCACACCGCCTAACCCGACGCGAGCCGAGCAAAAGTCTCCCGTCTTAACGCCGGTGAGCTCAACGTCGCGTCGAGGCCCGCTATCACGGACTCCACCTCCGCACATCGCTTCGCAAGACGTGCTCGCAAGTAATGCCACCGATATGACGTAATTTACATAAAACATACATGTAGGGTGACGGGGTGACCCTTCTGGCGTAGTTCTCCTCCGGACATCTCTGAAGGGTGCGTCTCAACACCGATGCCGGAGCTGCGGCATACTCTGTGGTGTGTACCCAACCTCGAGCCGAATCATGGCGCGAATCGATCCATGTAATCGGCGATGCGGCGTCGATGGCGGTCTCGCTCCACGTGTCGCCGCCGCCTCTCCCCACTGCAACACCCACGGTGCCATGCGAGCAGCGAATGGAGTGCCCAGTGGATGCCCCAACCGAGTCATCCTGCAATGCAAAAACGACAATTTACATACAACATGCATTCGGCGGGAATAGTAAGTATTGTGCTCAGGACACCTACTTGTGCGCGGCACGTGAGACAGTGTGAGTAGTCGGCAGGGGAAAACTCTGGAAGAGGCCGAACTGCTGCAGCACTCGGTGCGGCAAGTACTCCTCGACGCACAGGTCGAAGAGGAGGACCTTACGGGTGAGCCAGAGTTGATGGTCACGCCAACAAAGCTCGGACAGCCCGTGAGGTGCTCGGACCTGGACCTCGCGCGGCATCACGGTGTCCACCGCACGTCCTCGTCATGCAAAGATGTCAAACTCCCGAACGAACTCTACAGACACCTTCTTGACTGCGGTGGGCGTACACCACGCGGGAAAAAAGTAGTGCATGTTATTAAAGTGTCCAAAGTATGGGGTTAGATACAAGGGAGCATACTGTCGGCCGAACCCAAGACAGCCCATAGTGGGCGGTCGTCTGGTGGTGGTGGTGGTGCAGTCCTGTGAGTACGGAGACCGGTCAACAACGGGCCTACTGACGCGAAGTGCTCCCAGGGACCCACAGTGCGTAGTAGAACGCTGACTGTCAAGAGCGAATCTGTCCCCACCGGAGATGACCTGCAAAGACCCACTGTACAAGCACGCGAAAGCACCGTGAGCCCCACGACCATCTTGCACCATCTGTTTACATCGGCAAAGTTAGACATGTCTGTCATAAGAGAATTTAACGAAATGTGTTACCTCTTCCATGGGTGTCGGCGATCGACTGGGCGAACT
>JAYEVE010001370.1:0-100000 GCA_036346375.1 Guadua angustifolia | reverse complement strand
TGGTAGGTCGAGCGGTTCCCTTTTCATTTCTTTTCCATCTCTTCAGATTCTTTGGCGCACGGTTTGACCGGTGTCTTTGTATTGTCCAGGGGCTGGGCAAGATGGTGTCCCGGCCGCTGCTGCCGGGGGAGAAGCAGCAGAGGGCCCAGGCCCGTGAGGCGGTCGCCCTGAAGGAATCCGCCCGTAAGGAGCGGAGGGTGGAGAAACGGAGGAAGAAGAAGAAAGAGCACGCGGCCAAGGTCGCGCGTGGCGAGGACGTCTCCGAGTCGACCGCCGTCAGTACCGCTGATCCGGGGTCGTCCTCGAGCAATGGTGGTGGCGACAGTCGCGACGATCCGTAAGGGGCCCTTTTCGGGCTGCTGATCGGTGGCAAGCCCAACGAGGGTGCCGATATGAGCGCCGTTATCGCCGGGTCCCAGGGGGAGGTTCCCCAAGAGGAGACGTCCCTGGGGAAGCGAAAGGGCGATTCATCTCCCCCAGGTAAGCCAGCGAAGAAAGTACGGTTGCCGTTTTATCGCTCGACAGTGGAATGCTCTGGAGCGACGGTGGCCCAGCGAGAGACGTCGCCGGCTCCGCCTTCAGATATTGGGGTGCCGAGCGCCGATCCACCGCCATTGGCAGGATCGGGTCCTCCGCCGGAGGCGCCGGAAGAATCGGGGCGTGAGGTGGCTCCGGCACCCCCCGGCAAGTCGGGGTCTCGATCGGAAGCGGAAGGAAACGGGGGGAAAACTTCCGCCGCCACCGCAGGGGCCTGTGCCGGCTGGCACAATCTTGACGCCCGTTACGGCTCCGTCGTCGATGCCCAGGGGCCCAGCGGAGGGGGCAATCCAAACGTCAGGGGCGGTTGACGGTGAGCCGCAGGAGCATACCCCCCCACAAACCGAGATGCCTCACCAGGTTGACTTGGCCGAAGAAGTTCACCAATAACCGCGGTTCGTCTTAACATCGAGGCGAGGTCGACTTCGTGGGGGCCTTCCAAGAAGGCGCGCAGTGTGTGGAGACCCATCTGAAGCAGATTCGGGGGGCTAGCTGCGGCACTTAACTCGGCCGATGGGGCGCTGAAGGCTATTTCTGAGGTGACCCACCCGATCGGCCAGGTAAGCGCGGCCGAACTCTTAGCTCCAAGTTACAACTCGCGTTAGTAGCCGGTAAGCTAAACGAGGTGCTTTGGGCTTTTGCAGCAATTAAAGGCCCAGTCGTGCGAGAAGTCGGCGTTCCTCAGTATTTTGCACGGGTGGATGACGATCGCCGCGGAGGAGGATGACCGCCTGCGCTCCGAGTCGCGGGGGGCTCAAGATGCCCTAGCGCGCGAGCGAGCGGAGGCGGAGGCGACCCGCCGGGAGCTGGTCGAAAAACGTCGGATAGCCGAGTCCCAGGAGGCGAGGATATCTGAGCTTGAGGCACTTCTGGTGGCGGCCAATATGGCCAAGGATGCCGCCGTTGTCACAGGAGCGCGCCTCCGGAGCGAGCGCGACCAGGCTCAAGAGGAGTCGGATTCCGCCAAGAGAAGCGCTACGCGCGAGCAGGAGGCACGGACTAAGGCCGAGGAGGACCTTCGACGTCTGGAGGCTTTTTCGGCCGGCAAGCAAAATGACTTTAGCACTGATTCCTCGATCGCAGGCCACCGGGCCCTCTTTTTGACATCGCCTTGATCTACAGCGCTGCAGAGGGATCTCAGCGACGTCGAGGGGGCGCGAAAGCTGGCGGTGGAGGAGCGTGATGCAGCGGTTGCGTCGCGCGCAGTGGCCTTGACGGCGAAGGAGGTGGCGGAGAAGGACCTGCTCGAGTAGACCGCCGAGCTGACGACCCTTCAGGTGGTCGGCGGGGAGATCCGCGATCGGGTGCTTGGGACCACCGGGCAGGGTCCAAGCTCGCTCGCCACCGCGCTGGGCCGCGTGCCAGAGCACGTCGAGCGCTCGGTGAGTGGGGGAGTCGAACTCGGGGCTTGCTCGGTGCTGGTCTTCGCCCTTTCCCATTATAACGGCATCGACCCTGCCGTTGTCAGCAGTGGGGTCGCGGCGAATCGGACCGACGAAGAGGTTGAAAGTTTCAAAACCCAAGTCGATCCCTACGCCGCGGTGATCGCCAGCCGGATACTTCCAGAAAGCATCCTCCACCAGCAACAGGAAGAAGAAAATTAGATATTTTGGTTCTTGTAATAACTTCGCTTTTGTTATGAGCTGAAGTTCTATTTAAATGTTTTGTCCGGTCGGGCCGCTCGACAGGTCCGTCTTTTACCCTCCACACTTCCAGGGGTGATAAACGTTCAACGACCGTAGCTTTGGGAACCACGGGGGTTGCGCGAGTACGGGTCGGAACGCTAACACCTTGGAGGAAAGCATTTGATGAAGAATTCAAGGATCTGGGGGATAAGGTGTTCGCTCGCACTTGCCATGGTGAGGGATATTCCCATCCAGCTATGGATCGTGTTGCACAGGCACCTCCCTCTACCGCAGAGCACTATTTCGCAACCGTAGCCGCTGGGGCATAGGCCATAGCGCTCGGGTCGAGAGAGTTACCGCTTGCGAGAGGACCGAATAGCCGACCCGGGGATCTGACCCACGCAAGTGCGGTAACCTAAAAAGTTGCTCAGCTACACTTGCACGGGAGAGGAGCGTCTCCGACCGGCTATGGGTCGCGCCACATGGGTATGTCCTTCTTCCGCGAAACGCTGCTTCGCGACCGTAGCCGCTGGGGCGTAGGCCGCAACGTTCGGGTTGAGAGGGTTACCGTTTGCAAGGGATCCAATGGCCGGTCGGGACGCCAGCTCAAGTGGGTATGCGAGGATGCAGCCCCCGAGTCACTCGTGAGGACTAGAGACTAGTCATCACGAAGTGGCTCGGGCCCCTTGGGCGTTGATAGAAACGCGGGGATCGGGATGCATTTTCAAGATAAAGACCTCCTGACTCCTTAGCATTCCACGCGGCCGGCACAATGGTTCCATGTCCGATCGGGCGGCGGTCGGAACGGTTGCACCAGGTGATTCGGTTGGGCGCCCAGTCGGTGGGCCCAGCCGGCCTGAAGGCACACAGAGGTCGGAGACGAAGGCCCCCAGTCAGATACTGCTGCGCGGGCGCTATTAGGCTCCGAGGCCTGCAGGATCCAGTCTCGGTTCCTTGGCCCGGGGACACCTCAGCAAGATCACTGCCGCAGAAGAACATTCGCCATCGCAGGGAAGCGAGGGGGCCGCGACCCCTTGGCTGGGCTGGAAGTGAGCCCGACGTGCTTGGGCGCACACCAGGCGCATGTGAAGGCTCGGGCCGACGCTGCTCCAGATCGTCCTGGAGTTCGCCAAGCCTTGCCTTTTGGGGCCTCCAGCTGCTCGCGCCGCTGCCAAAGCTTCACGCGGCAAGCCTGAGGGGTGGCGGGGACGAGGACAAAAACCCCCCCGGGGGGGCGTAGTCGAGGAAGACGAAGCGATCTCTGCTCCTGGCGCGAACACGTCGTCGAGTTCGCGCCGTCGTTGGTGAAGAAAACCATCGAGGAGGGAAATGGGAACCCAGAGGTCACGGAGATGACGCGCAAAGGCCCCTACCTGGCGCGCCAACTGTCGGTGTTTCGTATAACCGGCAAGTAAATTTGTAAGTATAGGGGATCACGCGCCCCCTCTCCTCGAATGGTTAGACTAAAGAAGCCTCGGATGTATGCTGGTTCGGGCTGAACGTCCCTACTTCCAGTTTGTGGTGGTGGATATCGTTGCTCGGAGTATGGTAGATTACACGCGAGGGCTAAGGACAGCCCTTAGCGCCGTCCGAACGGGAAGCTCAGAGCCTCGAACGATCGTCCTGGACGGAGAGCAAGCGAGATGGGATATGGAAAAATGAGGGGGTTCACCCCGTTGCCGGGGGCCCTGCCTCCCTTTATATAGTCGGAGGGGGTAGGTTACACGAAAATTTGGAGAAAAGAGGTAGGGGTATGCTACGCCCTGGAGTCTTGGTCTTCAGTCCTAGTGACTAACGGGTTGCTGTTTACCCATGCCGGGTTGGTAGACACAATGGACGGTACTTCATTGGAAAGGCGCGCGCCTGCCCTGTGCTTGCTTGTCAGATGTTGACGCCGTCTATGTTGTCTTGCACCGCACCGCCAGATCTGAGCGCGCTTTCTCCATCGTGCTTGGCGGGGCGAGTGGACGGGTGCTTGACTTAGCGGCCCCCTGACCACCTTGGGAAGGAGCCACCTGCTCCGGCATGGTCGTCGTGTCCATGGGGCAGGAGACCGGCTTGGAGCCGACCGGTGATGTGGCGGAGGCCGTCGAGCTGGAGCTCTTTGGGGCTCGACCTGGCTCGGTTGGGGCTCTGGGCGCCGACGACCAGCGACCAAGTCGGAGCGCCCCTGGGAGGCCTGGTCGAGGCCGAGGGTCCTTCGTGACCCCTTGGGACTAAGGCCGGGCCCAAGATGGTTTATTTGGTGATCCAGCCAATATTCAATGATAATCCCATCTTACTGTGGGGGACGGAGACTCAGGTAATTCCCTCTCCAGCCTTCTGCAGCGTCGCTGATTTGGGTTCTGAGCCCGGATGACTGAGAGAAATACGATCATGTATACTTTGTTGTGGGGGACCCCTGGTATGAGTATTCGTCACAGTGCCTTCAAGAAGTGAGACTGTCTAGCTTTGTCTATAGCCACATCCTCAGGAGCAGCTAATTGAGTGAACTTGTTCAAGTAGTCAGCCACCGATTGGCTTCCTTGCTTCAATGCCCTGAATTTCTCCTTCTTGAGATCCATCATGCCTTTAGGTATATGGTACTGACGGAAAGCAGTAGTGAACTCCTCCCATGTGATCTCTAGTGGGGCTTCATGTGCGGCACAATAGTTCTCCCACCATTCTACCGCTGTTCCTTCTAGCTGATGAGAGGTATACAATACCTTCTCATTACCCTCACACTGAATAATATGCAGCTTCCTTTCAATAGTCCTCAGCCAGTCATCGGCTTCCAAATGATTGATATTGTCAGAGAATGTCGATGCATGAGTCCTCATAAAGTCCGATAGTATAGAGTAAGGACATGATCCATTGTTGCCATGTTGAGTGTTGTTGCTATAGTTAGTAGTTTGAGTTGTCACACTCTGCATTTGTTGCATCATCGTTTGCATAAGTTGAGTCTACGCTACAAGAAAAGCTCCTAGATTCCGCATGTCAACTGGTGGTGATGGTTGTGGTGGTAGTCCATCATTAGGGTTGTCACTTAGGTGAAAACCACTTCCTGAAGCACTACTGTTGCCACGAGTGTTCTGATGATTGCTTCTTGGGTTAGGGGAAAGAGATGTAGCATAGATAAGATACAATAATTTCTAAGGCAGGGGAGACAGGTTAAACATAAAAACTAAAACAACTTTATTAATACTTGGTATGGTTGCTAACAAAAGCCTATGGGCTATACTACACATATTGCACACCCAGCAAACAGAAAGAACCAAACTAAGAACACAAACTTAATGACTACTAAAATGGTAAAGACTAACTTAAATATACGACTCAACATATGAGTCTCAACTCAAAAACTAAGCCCCTTACTCATCCAGCTACCCTAGCTGGGGCTAACCTGGCGCATACACCGGTGCGTGGGCTGTCTTGGGTGCAAACCTATTCTGATGACCCACAACTAGAACCTCCATGTCCACATGCACGTCATGCTCCTCCGGCTCAAACTTGACCTCCTTCGGGTCCTCCTTGCCCTAGACGTCCTGTTGAGCTAGTGCAGCCTAGCCACCCTCTAAAGTACCTCCTCTAGCTCCATGATCCACTCTGTGAAGGCGATGCGAGTGTCATGTAGCTCCTCCTCGGTGACTCTCAAGACTTCATACACCATCTTCAGCTCCTCGATAGTATCTCTCATTTGCGTGTTGTGTGAGGCTACCAGCTGTGCCAAGTGTACAGTAGTAGCATCCTCCTCCTCCTCGATTCCCTGCTGCTGTGATGTTCGTCCTATAGGGTGAAGTCGAAACACCACGTCGTCGAGCTTGTGTGAGTAGTCGCGGCAGATCTTTGTTAAGGCGAGTCGCGAGAAAACAAAAAAATTAGCAAAGACATGAAGTAAAGAATAAGAAGAATCAAGGGTGTCTTGTTAGTCAAATTTAGATTTTTCTTTAGAAAATAGTTTGGACACACGTAGGACACCACCATTCTATCTAGGGCCAAGACCTATAGTCAGTATGCTCAGATACCACCTCTGTCGGGACCTGAATTTACCAATTCGAACCCTTTATATTTACCACACTAGTCCCAGATCAGGCTAGTGCACACAGGCTCAACATGGTAAATATCACATCATACACAACATTAATAATATAAAGACTTCATTTATTGAATATAACTAAGTGTATAATCTTATGACCAACTTACATGATTAAGCCATGTAGGGCTAGACTTGAAATAAAAACTAAGACAATAGCAGTGGAAAATAGAAGACATACATGGCCCCTCAATTTACCACCTGCAACTAACAAGGCTCGGACCTTAATTACTCGTGCCCTCCTGGTACTCCTCCTCTAAGATAGGGGTAGACTCCTCAACTGTTGATTGTGGTTGTTGGTAAGGGTGAGTACTTAAAACACTTAACAAGTTGTGCACAAAATGCAATTATATATAACTATATGCAAGACTTATTCCAAAGGAAAAGGCTAATATGGCTATTTTGCAATAAAGCAACATTTATGAACAAATACCATAAATGGATTGTAAAGACAGTAAAACAAATAACTGCAAATAGATTAATCGGCTAGGTTGTCCCATACTAGACATGTGGTTGCATGATTAACTTAGGTCAAAGGCTTGCAAGGTTAAGTCCTTAGAGTGACTAGGGCAAGACTTCTACATACCCTCTGTCCTTCGGCCCACCTTGGCACACTACCCCTTACCACTTGCCCCAATCTAAATGAATACCACTCCAGTTGATTACTAGGCACCACGTGCCATCAACAATTCAACAACGTTGCATGACATCCCTCGCCACAACAACTCAATCTCATCATGTGACAACATCTGACACACAAGTTCATAATTATGTTCCATATTCTATTAGTCAAGATTAAACTTTGATGATTCAAGTACATGTGATGACGTAGCATGGCTAAACATACCATTACGATCTAACCATCCCATGTTGATTTTAATATTAACCAACTATAGTGAACCAATCTAGGGTGATAATAAATCATGGCATATATATGGCAAGGTAGGGTATAGATCAAAAGGTAGATTAACTAAGTCCTAATTTTATTGAAACAATTGTACACGTGAAATAATATGCAATAAAGTAAAAACAATATAGCAATTTTAGAAACATGGGTTCAATATGATCAATGCACAATTTGCCGTGGTAAAAGTTCTAGTCTTGCTCTGGAATCTGATCTTGGGTTGTCGGATCTTCCTCTGATGCGTCGCACAACTCAATGTCTACGAGAAACGAGAGAGAAAACAAAGTAAATACTAAAATTATGAGCTAATGAACTTAAAAAATCAAATAAAATTCACTATTAAATATATCTCAATTTTACAAAGTTTTAGAAATTTGAATCACCTTAATCGGAGCTCGTATGTGGGAGAATGGGGTCACTTAAGATTAAAAAATCCTAAAATTTAAAAATAGAAAATCAACTAAATAACCAAATTATTTTTATTCTGAAAAATTACGCTTATGATGTCAGCATGACCTTATGATGATGTCAGCACTAGAGGTATTTTGGTTGAATTATTTTCCAATATAAAAACCTGATTATAACATCTGAATGTTGTCATTGTGACGTTAGTGAAGCTTCGGACCAATCCTGACTTGACATGTGGCCTTGGTCCTTGCGCCCTGTCCATGGACCCCCTCTGGTCCACTGTGAACACGGCACACAGTGCTTTGATCCCCGCACCGACATGTGTTGACATGGCATTGGCCCAACCGAACGAAGCGATCAAACCCGCACAAAACAAATCAAATGGCCGTAGATCTAGATCCACGTGGTGAAATTGTAAGCCTATACTTAAGATCTGACGGTTCATGTTACCAGTGATGTTTATTGTTGCTGCAGACACACAACTTGATCTTGGTTGTTCATTGAAGATTCGACGCCCCACAAGCTCCTTGGTGCAGATGGTGACACGATGGCGCAGCTTCCACCGGACTTGAAGATGAAGACCACAGCCGCGGTGAACCAATGTGCTTCCAGCAATGTTAGCTGGATTGTTCACCTGCTCTCGACACAGTGAACTCAACGGTGCTACCAACGATGGCAGAGGCCCAACGGCAGCGAAGATATCCAGCAAAAATGACGACGACTTTCACAACAACTCCGACGAACTCCCTCGTTCGAACGACGGCGGCTTGGCTGACTATGGCTAGGGCAAAAGACGCGATGAAGACTGGCAAACCTTGGGGCGAGGGCTACGTGCTATTTAAAGCCTTCGACCGCCGCGTATAGCGCTAGGACTCCAACCGATGCAGCAGCAGAGTCGTGTCGGCAGGGGACTCCGAGTCCTTGCTGGAGCAACAATGCAACACAATTCGATCACAAACGAATGGTCAAGATTCAGTCGCCACGCATCACGATCCAACCACCTGCAATAGATTAATGATCCAGATTGGATAACATGCAAACCATCATGTCACAGACTTCCGACGAACAGAGAAGAGAATAATAGAAAGGGGAGAAGAACTGAGTGAACTTGGGAAGGAAGTCAGGAAATCTCTTCATCCATGCCGAAACATTCAGACCTTACAGTATTTATACTCCAAACTCAGACCCTGACAGGTGGGCCAATTCAACACACAACTCAACACACACAATCCCGCTCAACGCAACAGACAAACCAAAGACTCGCCAGAGACAACACAGCGTCGAAGAGTATCAGAGTCCATCCGCACATCACATTCCCCCCTCCTTAAAACGCGGCTTGACCCCAAGCCGGTGCCGCCGGAAATTGGTGTTGTAGCGCCGCCGTATTTTCCCATGTCGCCAGTGAAGAAGACAAGCCCGACCACTTGATCAGCACAGAAGAAATAGCATGATCACCTGTTTGATCAAGCGCTGTTGCAGGATTGCTTCTGGAACAGAATGTGCGGCAGCTTCCAAACAGTGAACCGACAACACAGAGGAGATAGCCACCGAAGAAGGAATGTGTCATTTCAATTGAGAGACGTGAACAACCGGATGAATCTTGCATCCAACTGGTAAGTCCAGTTTGTAAGCAACCTTGCCCACCCGAGCAACAATGTCATACGGTCCATAAAAGCGAAAGCAGAGTTTGTGATTACTCCGAGTGGCCAACGACGTCTGAGCATAAGGTTGCAGTTTGAGATATACCTTCTCGCCAACCTGAAATTCCCGGGCCGAGCGATGTTTGTCCGCTTGGGACTTCATACGCAAAGCAGCGCGTTCCAGATGTTGTCGGAGCAGTTGAGTAACTCGGTGCCGTTCATCCAACCAGGACTGCACATCTTGCACTGGACACACATTGGAGTTAAAAATACCAAAGTGCCGGGGTGGATAACCGTATAACACCTCAAACGGCGATTTTCCCACAGCAGACTGGAAGGTGGTATTATACCAAAACTCAGCAAGGGCTAACCAAGCCGACCACTTGTTCGGGCATGCATGAACAAAGCAACGAAGATAAGTTTCCAAACATTGATTCAAACGTTCGGTCTGACCATCGGTTTGAGGATGGTAAGCTGAACTCATATTCAACTGAGTGTCCGACAGGTGAAACAGTTCTTGCCAAAAGGAACTTGTAAATACTTTATCCCTGTCAGATACTATGACATACGGCAGCCCATGGAGTTTATAAATGTGGTTGAAGAATACTTGAGCAACTTGTAAAGCAGTGAAGGGGTGGATCAAAGGGAGGAAGTGACCATACTTAGAGAATTTGTCAATCACTACCAGAATTGTGGTAAACCTGTGAGAAGGAGGAAGCCCTTCGATAAAATCGAGACTGAGAGTGTGCCAAGCTTGAGACGGAACAGGCAAGGGTTGAAGAAGCCCTGGCAATTTGACATGCTCCACCTTGGCTTGCTGACAGATTGCACATTGATTGACATACTGCTGCACTGTGTTTTTCATGCGAGGCCAAGCAAATAAAGCTTTGACCTTATGGTAAGTAGCATGCACACCCGAGTGGCCACCAATACCACTACTGTGAAGGGATTGAAGAATGTGCTGCTGCGCCAAGGAATTGCTACCAACCCAGATACGGCCCTTGAAACGAATTACACCATCCTGGAGGGAGTAGCCGTTGTCATTGGAACCCGAGACACACAGCTCGGCATAAAGTGATTTGGTTGCCGGATCTTCCTCGTATCCCGCGACCAAATTATCCAGCCATTTGGGCGTACAGCAAGAGATCGCCTGAAGATCTACTGAATGCGACTGTCGCGACAATGCATCAGCAGCCAGGTTAAGATGACCCTTTTTGTAATGTATCTGATATTGCAAGCCAAGTAACTTCACAAAAGCTTTTTGTTGGATGTCAGTGGTGAGGCGTTGCTCAGTGAGGTGCATCAAAGCCTTGTGATCCGTGCGGATGATGAACTCACGATATTGTAAATAGGGACGCCATTTCGAGATTGCTAGCAAGATGGCCAAACACTCCTTCTCGTAAACCGACAGGAGTTGATTCCGCGGACTCAAGTGCTTGCTCAGAAAAGCTATGGGATGGCAGTCCTGCATTAAGACAGCCCCAATACCCTCATTACTAGCATCCGTTTCCAACACAAACGGCTTCGCAAAATTTGGCAAGGCTAAGACAGGGGCATGTACGAGAGCACGCTGCAACGCTCTGAAAGCTGTCTCCGCAGCTGGCATCCACTGGAAAGACACACCTTTCTTCAGAAGAAGGGTCAATGGTTGAGAGATTACCCCATAATACTGAATGAACTTGCGATAATAACCAGCAAGCCCTAAGAAGCCACGCAGGGATTTAATATTGGTGGGAATCGGCCACTCAAGCACAGCTTGCACTTTTGATTGGTCTGTGGACAACCCAGCCGAAGAAATGATATGACCAAGATACGCCAATTGTTGCTGCCCAAAGGAACATTTGGCCTTGTTAACGAACAACTGATGGTGGTCCAAAATGCGAAAGACCTCAGTGAGGTGACACACATGATCCGTTAAAGAACTGCTATACACCAAAATGTCATCCACAAACACCAAAACAAACTTGCGCAGAACTGCAGCAAATATTGTGTTCATCACACCTTGGAAGGTAGCAGGGGTGTTGGTAAGACCGAATGGCATCACTAAGAATTCGTACAAGCCTTGGTGAGTGCGAAAGGCGGTCTTATGCTCATCACCGGGTGCCACTCTGATTTGGTGATAACCCGAGCGCAAATCTAACTTGGTGAACCATTGTGCGCCGGCCAACTCATCCAAAAGCTCATCGATGATAGGCAACGGGTGTTTGTTCTTGACCGTGAGCATATTGAGCTGGCGGTAATCAACACAAAAACGCCATGAACCGTCCTTCTTCCGAACCAAAAGCACGGGAGAAGCGAAAGAACTTGTGCTCTGTTGAATAATACCTTTGGTTAATATATCGGTCACTAGTCGCTCAATGGCATCTTTCATTGGGGCGAAAATGCCGATAGGGCCGCATACGATCCTGAGTTAGGCGCTTGGTATCAGTGGAATATGATGATCAAAATCGCGCCGCGGGGGTAAAGTGATGGATTCCTTAAACAGATGATGAAACTCCTGTAAAACACACTGAAGTGGAATCGGAATCACAGAAGTTTGATCGGACTGTGGGTCTTGTTGTTTCATCGAAGTCGGTGACAAAATTGGACAACATGAGTGACTGCCCCTCTCTTCAACAACCCTTTTAACTCCTTTGAATCAATACAAGTATTCGGTGATGGTGTGTCAATTATACCCTGCAATTTGATTCTGCGTTGGTTATGAGTGAATTGTATGCATTTGCGACCCCAGTGAACCCACATAGGGCTATGATCTTCTAACCAATCGGCCCCGAGGATCATGTCATAACAGCCCAATTGCAAAACCCGCATGTCATGCTGGAAGGAATACCCTTGTACCCACCAAGTCAACTGGGACACCATCTGGTCACAAATCACTCGTCGACCATCAGCCACGGTCAACTGAATGGGTGGAATCGGCTTAACCGGACACTGTGCCTTGTCCGACAATGTTTTACTCACAAAAGAGTACGTACTGCCCGAGTCCACCAAAATCAAGATTTCCAGCTTGCCCAGCAAACCCAACAACCGTAAGGTCCGGCGTGTGGAATGCCCATGGGGTTGTTGTGCAGTGACAACTAACAGTTCTTCATAATAGTGCAGGTCAGTGGCATCAAGCTCCTCCTCCTGAGATGGATGAAGGTGCAAGACTTCCAGCAGTTCTTCAATAATATGCAAGGGAATCTGATCAGGGCACTTGTGAGCTTTTCCCCATTTCTCCCCACACACAAAACACAAACCATTAGCTCGCCGGTATGCGCGCAATGCATCCAGTTTGTCATCAGATCTGCCACCAATGGTCTTCTTCGAATCATCCGGTCGGTGAGGTTCTTCAACCTTACCAGCCGATTTAAGTTTGTCCAGAAACCGACCGCCCACCCGTTGGTCAGATTTCGAGTAGTGGCGTTTCCGCACATGCTCCAGCTCCTCCTCTTGTACCAGAGCCAATGCCGCTGCGGTTTCTACATCAGCTGGGTTGTGCAAAACCAAAGCGGCCCGAACCTCCTCATGTAAGCCCCCCAAAAAGTGCGTGACAAAAAACACATCATCCTGAAATGGATTGTAAAGAAGTAGATGGTGCTGTAATTTTTCAAACTCTTCGATGTATTCAGATACAGAGCCGGTTTGCTTCAAGGTGATCAGTTGGTTCATCTGCCTCTTGTACAAATTTTTCCCAAATCGGCGTTCCACCGCCTCACAAAGAGACTCCCAATCCTCAAACCGCCCCCGTGTTTCAGCATTATGCAACCATAAAGCAGCATTACCACAAAAATTTAGAGCTGCGAACCTAGTGCGCACGCTCGGATGGATCCCCATTACCTCAAAGTAGGTTTCACACCGCTCTCGCCATAATCTTGGGTTGTCATCGTCAAACTTCGGGAACTCCAGTTTCGGCAAAGGATGATGAGGTTGCCACTGTGAAGATCCGCTATGTCCCCCCGTCAGCCAATTTCGTGTCTGATCCTTGCAGATCCTCCATCGGAATCGCCAAAACCCCTTTTCCCTTTCCAGTTTCTACCAGAGTTGGTGGAGGGCCAAGAATCCCCTTCGCAGAACCCTTGTGATGCTCCTGATTACCAGTTGTATCTCCCTGCGCCGCCTCTGGTGATGTCTCCAAAATCTCTACCCGTCCTCGCACTTCGCTCATCACGATCGAACTTCGCCGATCTCGTGCTTCACCCCATGCACATCCTCCAGAATCTGCCGCAGTATGGCGTTGATTCCCTCGAACTGATTTTCCACCGACGCCATGGTCGAAGTCATCTTCGCCTCCCACGCCGACTGTTTTTTCTTAAGCGCCAGATCGCCACACGATCAACCCAACCGAAGTTCACTCAGCGAGGTAACCAAAGGTTTTTATGGATTTTCCCGGATCGATCGATTCCCAAGTACCCAACCCTTGCCTGGAAATTTTGCACTCAGTCGGTAAGATCCGGTCCTGGCTCTGATACCAAATGTCACAGACTTCCGACGAACAGAGAAGAGAATAACAGAAAGGGGAGAAGAACTGAGTGAACTTGGGAAGGAAGTCAGGAAATCTCTTCATCCATGCCGAAACATTCAGGCCTTACAGTATTTATACTCCAAACTCAGACCCTGACAGGTGGGCCAATTCAACACACAACTCAACACACACAATCCCGCTCAACGCAATAGACAAACCAGCACTCGCTTCAGAGACAACACAGCGTCCAGTAGTACTGTAGTCCATCCGGCACATCACACATCATGATCTAATCTACGCCGTTCAATTCTAATCCGACGGTGCACACACGTTAGGGTTTCTACCACAACAGCTAACTTCCACCGTTTGATCATGATCGAATGGCTAATACAAACTCTACACATGGTTTGATAAAGACCGAACTATGAAGATCTAACTAGTATCGCTTCAGCTCCTAGAATCGGGTCGAGCGGCTTGACGCAAATAGTGATGGGCTCAGCCCATTACTATTGAATGATTTTATTAGGGTTTTAATAATAAAATAATTCAATTAATTAAACTATTTAATTAAAGATAGGTATAATATCAGAAAAACTCTAAGAAAAATGTCAAAAATACTTCAAGATATTTTGAACTCAAATAAAATATTTTTATTTAAACTTTATATAAATTTTATCTATAAATAATTAGTTTTCATAAAAGGCCATTGTACTTAATTTAAAATAAATTCAAATAATGCCAAAAAATCCAATAAATTCAGAAAAATAATATACCGCACAAATAGCAATAAAATAATATTTTAAGATAAATTTTGGGATGTTATAATAGGAGACTATGGCATGGATGATCGTCATCTAAATGGTACGCTCGGCATCGAGGATGCCTTATACATTCAGGATGCACTGAGCTCGGATGTCACTACATCGGTGTATCTAGGACAGGCGTCGGTATCCTCACCGAACACGTAGCCCGACATATCGATGTAGCTAGCAGGGGTGTCCGTATCCAGCAGTTGACAGGCATGGTGCTAGCAACATATGAATAGAACCGTCAAAATTATAGACAGACGTGAGGTAGTGTATGCTATTTGCAAATACTATCAAGCTAAACTATCTACATGTGCATGTAGTGGAACAGGTCATCTGAAGAGACACACGGAGAATTGCTTGAGGAAGATATCGGCCGAACAGAGGTCAGATGATGGCATGCAGACACAGCTCAACTTCAACACCGACGGTTTTATAAGTATATGGGCATACAACACCAACGTAGCTAGAGACGAAATTGCACTTTACATAGTTACGGAGGATCTTTCACTTAGAATGGGTGAGAGTTCTAATTTTGGGAGAATGGTGCAATGTGGTTTTTGCCCACAATACCAACATGTTAGTAGAAGAACAACTGCACATGATATTTATAAAATATTTACAAATAAACTAGAAATGTTGAAACAGACCTTCATGACACTTAGTTTTTCCTTTGCATTAACATTAAATATATGGACTTCCTCCCATCAAAGAGTAGCCTATATTAGCGTTGTTGCGCATTACCTAGATGACGAGTACGTACTAAACAAAAGGGTCATAGGATTTAGGCCAATCTCCGAGTCACACACCAGACAAGCTATCGCTACCCGTATACTTAAGGTTATTAACAACTTTAAAATAGAAAGTAGAATTATTTCCATTACTCTTGACAATGCATCAGCTAACACAATAGCTATGGAGCATCTCTCACCGTACCTGGAGACTTATGTTGGAGGTTTTGTATTCCACTAGAGGTGTGTATACTACATTATTAATCTCATTGTGCAGACAAGTTTGGTTGTAATAAAGCCTAGTTTGGAGTTCATACACGGTGTTATCGATTTTGTTACAAATTCGCCCATAAGGTTTGTCCAGTTCTCAAAGTACTACAGGGCTAACAATAAAGAACCAAAAAGATTCAACCTTGATATGAAGGTTAGATGGAACTTAACGTATACTATGTTGGAGCGGTGCAAAGGCTAAGAGCATATTATCACTGTCTTTGTCAACTGCAATAATGGTAATCCCTTCGTTACTGAAGCGGATTGGGAAATTGCTAGTCATTTTCATCATTTTTTAGAAAATTTTTACAATACAACTACACATTTATCCAGTGTGTACTACCTAACTTCTTGCTTAGTCATCGAGTGGCTTTGGACTATTGCTATTGCTTTTAAAGAAAATAGAGATAATTATATTTTACATTGCATTATAGGACCAATGGAGCAAAAAATTTTAAAATATTTTCAAGCTATTCCACATCTATATTGTTTTGCTACTATTTTAGATCCTTAGAGAAAATTACCTGGCTTGCAGGGCGCCTTCGAGGGAATAGGTGAGGCATTCGATTTTGATTTTTCTGAGGCATATACTCATATTTATAACAAGTTTTTTTAGAGTTTTTGAAAAATATTATGAGAAGTTTGGCACCAAAAGTGAAGCAAGAAGATCTACCTCAACAACACAACAAGCACGAGGCAGTTTGGCCGCTTCAAGCATAGGAAGAAGCTAAAAGGCAAGTCGTCTAGTCCGTCTTCTGAAACGCTGAGCAGGTCGTAATGGAATCTATGGGTTGAGATCAACCACTACCTCAACACGCCTTTTGTGGAGACCGAGCCTGACATGGACAAGAAAAATCAACTCAACTTTCTATTGTGGTGGAAGAATAACCAACATATTTACCCCGTGCTATCCCATTTCGCACGGGACGTACTTATGGTTCTGGTGTCCACTGTCTCGTCAAAATCCACTTTAAGTTTGGTGGGGAGGATACTTGAGCCGAGGAGGTCATCTCGATCTCAGATCTGAAATGGTTGAGGCAATTACATACCTCAAAGACTAGGAGCGTGCAGATGACAGGACATAACATCAGCCCGAGGATTCGAAGATCATAGATGCACCAATCGAATTTGATAATCCCAGCCGGGTGGTTTACGTATATAAATGTAGTTACTGTACTCTTTTCCTTACCGGGGGTACTCCACACCGGGGTGTAAGGTTTTTAACAAGGCAGTAACTCTATACATATTCAAGATTTAATAAAATTTACTTCTTTTCCCCTAATATTTGTGTCTATTACCGCTGGTCTCACTCATTTAAATTGGCGGGGTATCTATGATTTTTTCCCTTTTCTCTCCCTTCTCTCGTTTCCTGTTTCTTGTTGTCACTTTTCAATCTACAATTAATTTTTTTACTTCTGCTAGCTCAGGACACAAGAGCACATTTGGGTAACCAAATTATAATGGAAATGTATCATCAGGAGCATGAAAGCGAATCCAACTCATCAGGAGCTTGTATCATTAGGATTCATTATTTCATTTCCTTGCATATCCAAATTCAAATGATGTGACCCTTCGAAAAAAAGATCAAATGATGTCATGAGCAGTAACGGTTAGTAACTTGTGACAGTTTTTTTTGCGACAATACTACTAATAACATCTTTCTATTTTGTGACAATATTACTGGTAATTTATAAGGCATATTTTTTGTACAATCAACTCCATGCATCTCTCGGTCCTTTCCTCTTGTCGCAATAGTATAAATGGGTCGGGCCTAGGCCAGCACGGCATGAAGCACAAATAGGCGGTGCTTGAGCTTGCTGAAGGCGAGCTGAGCCGGCACGAGATGGAACAATGGACACAATGGGCCATCATGGCCTGGCACGGTTCAGGCTCGAAGCATGATGGGACCATGCCAAGTTGGCTCGGCTCGATATGATGCCTACCTCTACACAACAGGAGAGGTGGAGAGGAGGTGATGAAGGTGGTGGTTTAGGTCGAGGAAGCAACAGTATTGGACCACAGGGTTGTGGTGAACGGTGAGGCACGAAGGGGCCTGGCATGGCTTGCACAAGGGCAGTATGCCCTGTGAGAAGTGCAGTCGCTGGTGCCTTGGTAGAGTGGACAAGGATGACAGTGCTCAGGTGGCGCATCGATGATTTGTGGTTGCTGGGGCTGGGCTCAGTGGGCAAGTACCAAGTGGCAGCTCGGTGAGGAGTTCAGCGTAGCCAACAGCGTTGAGTAGCAGTGGCCTAGTCAATGACTGTTTGGAAGTCTGGCAATGTGGACGATGATGACCTCCAATGATTCGACTGGACCAGCAATGGCGGTGCATAGGGCTGGAAAAAAAGCTCGTTGAGCTGGCTCGGTGGCTCGTTTCAAAATTGCTCCGATTACATTCATTTTTCTTTTAAAATAAAAATTAGTTGATTTGGAACAAGAGTCAACTTCGGCTCGGCTCGTTAGGCTCGGCTCGAAGTTGGGTCTCAAACAATACAGGAGACTATAATAAATAAGAATAAATTAGTGTCGAAGAAAGCTCGAAAAAAGGTCATCTGGCTCGTTTTCCACCCCTAGTGACGGATACCTAGGGCATGGGAATCCCCAGCGGCCCAGGAAAGACGAATGGGCCGCCTCACAGCCCAAGCTTCAAGTTGGGGGCCCCGCTCAAAGATGCCTAATTTCCAAGCGTATCGGCCCCGAAAAGCGGCCCGACCGGCACCACGGGTCGGACGCCCCTTCCAAGCCACGGTCAGGACGACCGGAAAACGATCCGACCGGCGGGTCGGACCGCTCGGGAGCCCCAGTTAGGCTCAGGCCATGTCCGCTGGAGAACAAACATCGTATCATCACAGACCGATCTCTGTCCCGTTCACCTACCCCGCAGGTACAACACCTCAGCATGACCACACGAAGCCAGGAGGTTCCCCTTCCGAGGCGGTAGGTGGCGAAGGCAGGCACCGAACCCGTCGCATAGACAGGAGTGGGGAAGGGGAGAGCGCCTTCCCGAGGTAACTCCCGAAGCCAAGCGCCCTCCACGTCAGCGCTTGACCGACGCACAGAGGGCAGGTACGTTGCTCTCCGGCAAAGCGGAACGATACGTCACCGTATGTGTCCATCGGCCCATTATGGAGCGCGCCATCTTCCGTCAGGCGTCAAATCCAAGGCGGAGGATCAGACACCAAGACAGATGACCAGACTCCCGGACTCAGGGAACCCCATCCCTCTTCTTGTTTTTCTTTCCCCATGTAACCTACTTCCTCCCGCTATATAAGGGGAAGCAGGACCCTCTGGAACGGGGACGGGACAATCGATAGCGATCCTAGAACTCGGGCGCGTTCGTAACGCCGAGTCTCACATTCACGACCGCCTTAGCCAACTCCTTCGCATGAGGCACTCGGGGCCGGACCTCGATCCTCGCTTGTAAGCACCGTGAGACCTCCCGTCTCAGAAGCAATATACGATCGCCTCATTTAATCGGAGTAGGGAC
Source organism: Guadua angustifolia (assembly GCA_036346375.1). NCBI lineage: Eukaryota > Viridiplantae > Streptophyta > Magnoliopsida > Poales > Poaceae > Guadua > Guadua angustifolia. The sequence continues at coordinate 81,076 of JAYEVE010001370.1, read as the reverse complement.
CTTCACCAACCAAGATAAACCTTGACTCTCTTGGTCTAACCATTCAGGGAGCGGGACCGCGCGGCCCCTAGATCTACAAATTTACTTGCCGGTTTTCGAAACACCGACACCTAGCGGTGCAGCCTAGGAGCGGTGACGATATGGCAGCAGCTTAGCCTAGTGGCGGCAGCCTGAATAGGATCGACGGTGATAGTGGCTATGCGTCAAGCCAAGGTGGCTGAGGCAGTTTGGCAGCCACCTTGGCTAGCAACAGTGCGGTGGTGCCCCACAGTGAAGGATCAAGGATGACTGACTAGAGGGGGTGAATAGGAGGTTTTTAAAAATTTTCAGCTCTAATTGCATTAAATAAATTATCTAAGCAAGAATTACAGTTTTGATAATTAAAACCTAAATTCTATATGTTTCACTAAGTGCACAGACAATCTATGTCTGATCAAGAATACAATCCTAAGCACAAAATCAAAACACTAAAATTTCTAGGAAGGTAAATTGTACAATTGAACTAAGAATTCAAACCACAAGAGATAACATAATGTTTATCCCGTGGTTTCGGAGACTTACGGATCTCCCCTAAACCACGTTGAGGAAGCTTGATTAACTTCAAGCTGTTTCCATTTCACAATTGAGCCACCCTCGATCACTTGGTAGTTCTTTCCTACTCTGGGTAGGTGAACTCTGGCCTTCACAAGCTTGCTGGGGCTTCTCACAACCTCCGTTGAGAAGCTCACCGTACACAATGCCTCCAAGCAGTCTAGGAGGCGGCAACCTCCAAGAGTAATTAATTCGGTTGGAAGCACTGGTTTTATTCCGTAGACCAAAAAAGGTGTTTTCCAGTGGCTTGACTAGTTGATGTGCGAACAACCCATATTTAAATATTCAACAAGCTCATTGTTCTACCTCTAGAGCTCTTTGTTGTTGATCTTCTCCGTGTCAAGCTCTTCTTTCAATTCGTCTAGGTGTATTAGCACTATGTGAATATAAACTTGGCTTGTATGTGATACAGTGGGTCCATCCATTCGATGAATTTATAATCCATGGTCTACAAGAAAGATTAGGTGTTAGCGAGAGATAGTGATACATGCATGGAATCATATATAAAAAATGAAATAGTTACCATGAATATATAGAGGGCATAAAAAAAATGACATGTATGTCAAGGTTGTGCTTACATTGTCGTCGCAAACCTGGACTACCACGTCAAGGTTGTGCTTACATTGTGACAAATGTTTAGGGAAGTGTGCATAGTCAAGTAGCGGATTTGTACTGGTGTAGGACTCTCGTGTTTTGAGTGGATGATCGAGGTTGGGGATTGGGGTTAAGGGGACCATAGATGTGTTTGTCCTTGTGTGAAGGGTCACGCCCTTGAAACCATATCCATCCCTGTCTTCCCCTCTTACGCCTTGAGCTACCTACTCTGTCCATCATGGTGCATGTGAAGTAGTTATTTTCGTGGTGCATAACATATTTATAGGACTTTTCGAATGCCGATGGCAGACTTGGTGCACATAAATTGTGCCACCGGGAAGGTGTGATCATGTCCGTATGAAATGCAGGTGTGTTGTCACCCCAGATGCATAGTAAGTGGCAGTGTGCTTTTACATCAATCTAAAAAAGCAAGTGTCAGTTGTCACGATGTGTATTGTGAAGTTATCGAGAAAAGCCTATGGGAGTTGTCATGTCCATCGGAGATGCAAGTGGTAGTGTGTAGTCATCCATGATGGACAATAAGTGATAGTGTACATCGGTCTAAAAAAGCAGATGGCAGTTGTCGTGATTTGTATTATGAAGTCACTGAGAAAAGTTTATCGGAGTTGTCATGTCCATCAGAGATGCAAGTGGCAGTGTGTTGTCATCCGTGATAGGTATTAATTGATAGTGTGTTGTCATAACCTTGTGGCCATCTAAAACAAGTTATGTAGATTATGTAAGAAAAAGTTCGTTTGATTTTGTTTTTAGTAGTATGGTTTGGAGTAGTGATTCGTATGAAATTGTGAACACTATGGAATGAAAATATAAATAAGCAAGAAATAACTAGAACACGGGTATGTAAACAAAGTTGTCCATACATAAGTGCAATAATGAATAAAGTAAAAACACTAAAAGTGGTTACTCCACAGTGCAACACCTCATGTGGTCCCAGGCTTGGGCCGACTACTAAAACTATGTAACTTCAGATCATGCAAATCATAGTCTAATGAGAACAGGTGAAACAACCATCTTGTAATGATGCTCCATGGACGCTCCTTTGCACGTGGTAAGCTAGCCATCAAACTTGAAAAATAACCTAGGTAGACCTCTTATGCACCCATCTGTGGAACTCCTCCATAGTGTATTTTAAAATGTAATGGATCACTTATCCATACTTGTTGTGTATTATCTCAAATTGTTATTTTGTACACGATGTAATATCATTCTCTTAGGCAATACGTAATAAACCTAATAAATTCTAAAGTTAATCGTACCGTGGGGCCCGATAGCTTCGCTCACTTGAAGGAAAGGGATCAAGGTCTCAGGAGCATGGCGCACTCCGTCGAGGGACGTTCCTCAAGCGTGGGCTCGGGCACAGAACCCGAGCGCGACGACTATACATCCTCGCTTACCTTTCACCCCACCCGCTGCAGCAAAGATGTCTCATGGCAGACACCCACAGCGTGGGCGTGGCGGAGGGTGAACGCGACCCGCAGACCCCTGAAGACGCTCGTCAGATGGTGCATGTCGCCATCAACGAGGCCATAACTGCCCTCCGACGAGAAGACCAGGAAAAGGCCAGCGCCTCGTCCGGCCATCCCAGCCTCCCAGGCTCCCTCCCTCGGGAGAGCGCCTCCGAGCTATCGCCCGGGTCATGGCTAATCCAAACCGGGTGAGGTCGGAACTCTTCGGCCGTGCTCTGGCCGACGAGCTCGATCGTGCCGCGACAGAGGTCATACCTCCACAGCACCAGAGTCGCCGCTCAGGGACTCATTCCCTGAGAAGTGACGATAACTCATCGCGCCGACGCCGGCACGCTCACCGATCGCCTCCCTGGCGGGAGGTACCTTCTCGCCAACAACTCCGGGATGTGTCCCTGACTCCACCTCATCGCCGCCCCGTGGACGCAGCCCCGAGTGGTGTTTGGCGTCAGCCGAGCTACGTCAGTTCACCTTCGAACAGCGGAGGGTATGGGAGTCTTTCCCCGGATATCCCACCTAGGCGCCGTAGAGTCCAAGACCGCCTGGGATATCTCCCGGTGACTCCTGCGCTCGGTGCCACGACCGCTCTCACCGAAGGTTGGGGCGCCGAGGCAGCCTCGACCTTGAGTCCGGCAGCAGCGAAAGCCTCGCCGACGACGACCTACCCAAGCGTGCCCCCGTTCCGGCCTACGGCTACGTAGCGTACTCCGACGACCTTTGGCGGGTGCGCTGGCCGGCTCGTTTCAAGCCCACCTTGATCGAGCGATTTGACGGAACGAAGAATCCCGATGAGTTCCTGTCGATCTACACCACCGCTATTTTGGCCACAGGGGGAGACGAGTACGTGATGGCCAATTACCTCCCTACCGTTTTGGATGGCACCGCTCGCACCTGGCTCAGGAGGGGCTCCGTCCCCAGCGAAATCGGCCACGACCTCAGCAGGCACCGCACCGACCTCGGTAGGAGGATCGCCGGTCTGGGTCGCGGCAGGCCGATGGCCGCCCACAAGGTCCTGAGGGGCGACCTCGGTTCGACGAAGGCATGTTTTGTCTATTCCACAAGACTCTGGGCCACGACCTACGAGGCTATCGGGCCTGGCAGAGCAAGTTGGAGGCCTTCTACGATGGGCGCGGAGAGATGCCCACGCTCCCGAAAGAGGGATATCAGCCCGAAAGAGTAAACACCGGAGAGGACCAGGCCGACATCGACCTGGATTTTCAGTAGGGCGACCGTCGGATCGACGTCATCTTCGGCGGCTCGTCGGCGTACCAGTCCCGGTGCGAGATCAAGGATGCCGCGCGCGTGGTCTACCAAGCCACCGTCGGGAAACCCGCGGACCAGCCCTGTAAGTGGGCCGAAGCTACGATAACCTTTACGCAGGAGGACGCCCCCAAGGTATGTCTAAAGATCTCAAGACTACTCTGGTCGTGACCCCGACCATTAGTCACCTTGGTCGGGCGGGTCATGGTCGATGGGGGCAGCTCCCTCAACTTGCTGCTGGCTAGCGCACTCGATCGGATGCAGATCCCCCGGTCGAAGGTTAAGAATATCACGATTCCGTTCTTCGGGATCGTGCCTAGGAGCTCGATAACACCTCTGGGGCAGGTGGTTCTGCCCGTCACCTTCGGTGCTTCGGATAACTTCCGCACCGAGTTGATTACCTTCGAGGTGGTTGAGGGTGACCTCCCCTACAACGCCATCCTCGGGCGCCCGGCTCTGGTCAAGTTCATGGCCGCCAACCACTATGGCCACCGCTGCATGAAGCTCCCGGGGCCTAGTGGCATCATTACCATACAGGGCGACCTCAAGGCGGCGCACGGCTGCGAGACCCAGGCGTTGGCCCTCGCCGGCATGTTGCCTCAGCAGGGCCCTGAGGCGACCACGAAGGTCGCCCGCCGTAGCGGTCATCCGCCAATGAGACGGAAGGCCGTGCAGCTCGTGGAGGGGGACTCATCCAAGTCGCCCACATCTCGGCCGAGCTGGGTTCCAAATAGGAACTCGAGCTCGTCACCTTCCTCCGCGCCAACAAAGATATATTGGCTTGGGAGCCGGCGGACATGCCGGGTGTCCCGAGGGAGGTGGTCGAGCACTGCATCGCAGTGTAGCCCGACCGCCGCTCGGCGCTGGTTGCGACGCTTCTCTCCCGAGAAGGTCGCCATAATCAAGGAGAATCTCGACAAGCTGTTGAAGGCCGGCTTCATTCGTGAGATCGATTACTCCGAGTGGCTGGCCAATCCCGTCATTGTGCAGAAGAAAGGCGGAAATTGAAGGATGTGCGTGGATCACACGGGGTTGAACTCGGCATGCCCGAAGGACAACTTTTCTCTCCCGCGCATCGACTAGATCGTCGACTCCATGGCGAATGCCAAGCTGCTAAGCTTCCTGGACGATTATTCTGGGTACCACCAGATCAAGCTGGCGGTTGACGACGAGAGCAAGACGTCGTTCATCACACCGTTCGGGACCTACTGCTACACGACCATGTCGTTTGGTCTCCGCAACGCCAGCGCGCCTTCCAGTGCCTAATGACCAAGACATTCGAGCCTCAGATCGGCCGCAACCTCGAGGTCTACGTGGACGACATCATCGTCAAGAGCTCCGCCGAGGCCGACCACGTTCAAGACCTTGGGGAGACCTTCGCCAACCTGAACAAGTACAAGATCAAGCTCAATCCGGAGAAGTGCGTGTTCGGCGCCGCCTCTGGGAAGGTGCTCGGCTACATGATCGGGGGCTCGGGGGTCGGCCCGAACCCGGAGAAGATCGAGGCAATAGAAAAGATGGCCCCTCCGAGTTCGGTAAAGCAGGTGCAATGCCTCACCGGCCGCATGGCCGCCCTCAGCCGATTCATCTCGAGGCTCGACGAGCGCGGATTGCCTTTCTTCAGGGCCTTGCGCAAGCAGGGGAGCCTCGAGTGGACGCTTGAGGCTCAGCGGTCCTTCGACGAGTTGAAGGTATACCTGTCAACACCACCCTTACTTACGACCCCGCAGCCAGGCGAGAAGTTGCTGCTCTACCTCGCGCCACCGCCCAGCGTCGTGGCCACGGCCCCGTGGCCGAAGGGACACGCAAAGAAGACCCGATCTACTACGTCAGCGAGGTTCTCCATGGGCCGAAGGAGTGCTACCCTCAGGTTCAGAAACTGCTCTATGCCCTTCTCATGGCTTCGCGCAAGCTCCGGCACTATTTCCAGGCTCACTCCGTGGTCATCCTGAGCAACTTTCTGCTCGGGGAAATCTTGAGGAATCCGGAAGCCGGAGGTCGCATCGCCAAGTGGGCCATGGAGCTGGCCGTCTTCGACCTCCAGTTCGTGGCGCGCACGGCCATCAAGTCACAGGTGCTGGCCGACTTCGTGGTCAAGCAGACCTTGCAGCCGGCTCCCGAGCTCGAGGTCGACGAGGAGAAGCCCTGGGTCATGTACTTCGATGGCTCACGGTCCTTCAAGCGCTCGGGGGCTGGAATCCTCATTCTCACCCCGCGGGGCGACAGGTTGAGGTATGTAGTTCGCTTCGGGTTCCCAGCGACGAATAATGCAACAGAGTACGAAGCTCTCCTAGCGGGGCTCCGGGCTTGCAAGGCGCTGGGTGTTTGCCGGTTGGTCGTCAAGGGCGATTCACAGCTCGTCATCAACCAGTTCAACAAGGGCTACCAGTGCTCGGAGGATTCTATGGCCAAGTACCTCGCCGAGGCACGCAAGATGGAGAAATGGTTCCAGAACCTGGAGGTCACGCATGTAGCGAGGAAGGACAACTCCGACGTAGATTTCCTCTCCATGCTCGGGTCGTCTGACGACGAAGTCCCTCCAGATGTGATCCTGGAGACCCTGGCATCGCCCTCAATCTCTGACCAAGGGACTTTGGTCGCCTTCATCGAAGGTATTCCCTCGTGGGCCGAGCCGATCCACAACTTCCTGGCGACGGGAGAGCTCCCGGCCGATCCCGCGGCAAGGAGCAGGGTCAAGCGCCGGGCGAGCTCGTACAAACTCGTAGACGGCAAGTTTTATCGTCGTAATGTCTCTGGCATCCTGACGAAGTGTGTTACCACGAAGGAGGGTAAGTACCTGTTACATGACATTCATTCAGGTCTCTGTGGGGCACACTCTTCTTTCAGGACCATGGTCGGGAAAGCTTTCCGCATGGGGTTCTACTGGCCAACAGCACTCCAGGACGCCCGCAGTATCGTCCGCTCCTGTTGAGCCTATCAGTTCCATGCTGGGAAGTCGCATCAACTTGTCTACGCGCTCCAGACCATTTCGCTAGCTTGGCCTTTCTCGACCTGGGGGCTAGACATCCTCGGCCCCTTTCCGCAGGCGACCGGAGGGAAGAAGTTTTTGTTCGTCGCCATCGATACCTTCACCAAATGGATCGAAGCCGAACCCGTCTCGACCATCACGGCTCGCGCGACGGTCAAGTTCTTCCGCTCGTTCGTGGTCACGGTATGGGGTTCCATGCGAATCATCATCGACAATGGAACACAATTTACCGGAGTCGTTCGAGAGTATCACAAGACATTGGCACCAAAATATGCTATACTTCGGTGGCCCACCCGCAGAGCAATGGAGCAGTGGAGCGCGCCAACGGACAAATCGTTCAAGGAGTCAAGAAGCGAGTATCGGATGAGCTCGAACGACACGGCCAGACCTGGGTGGATGAGCTTCCCACCATCTTATGGTTTATTCGTACCGCAGTCAGCTGAGCAATAGAGTCCACACCCTTCCGGCTCATGTTCGGTACTGAAGCCGTCCTGCCTCCTGAGGTCACGCTGGGCTCTGCCAGGGTCAGCTCGGTCGACCAGATCAACTTCGAGTAAGAATGGTCCCTTGACCTTACCCTGGCAGAAAAAGTAAGATGCCGTGCACTGCTACGATCGGCACACTACCTACAAGCTCTTCGCAGACATGCGTCCCGGTCGGTACGACCTAGAGAGCTCCTTGTTGGGGACTTAGCCCTGAGACGGATTCAGGCTCCGTCCAACACCAACAAGTTATCCCCGCGGTGGGAGGGCCCCTATAGAGTTGTTTCAACAGATCGCACGGGTGCTTACCGGCTAGCGCTGCCCGATGGCAGAGAGCTCTCTAGCTCGTGGAATATTGATCAGCTTCGAAAATTTTATGTGTTACCCTTTTACCTCAATTTTCAATAAAGCTTTTGTTCAATTGTCATGATTGGTTTTTGCGCACTTTTTTCGTTCTATATTTTGTGTTGGCTCGAGTTTGGGGCCTCTTTGAGTCCGACCTACGGGCGAGCGCGTTTGCTCTTGGCCCAGGCGTCGGGGGCTTAAACTTCACCCCCAGTAGTCGAGCTACTTGTAAGCCGAATCTCTTCGCATCAATGCTCCCCCTGTGCTAGGGTTCGAACTAAACCCCCGACCGGGTCCAACGAGTAAAGGCACAAGTCGTTGTCATGCCTCAAGAGCCTTGCCCTAGGAACGATCCTAATACTTTAGAGCCTAAGTTTTTCCTCGTGCGCCCATACTATGCTCCTTGTGGGTCTTTTTCGATCTTGCAGTCTTGGTCTCTACAGGTTTAACTTGCGCCCAAGGCCGACGCTGCTCAACCTTGAGCCCAACGGGGGCTAGACAGGATATACCACGGCCAAAAAATTTTCATAACTCTCTGACAAAATTTTCATAACTTTTTCATCTACATCGCCAATCTTCATAAATGTATACTTCATTTATATATTCAAACTATATGACATACATTTTAGGAATCGGTCACATTATTCCTAGTGTTCTATATGTTTGTCCAAATTGGTCCAAACCTATTCTATGCAAACTCGACTATATCTATACAACTACATATCTACGCAACTATTACTGATATATACAACTATATATCTATGAAACTACAGATCTACAGAACTACATACTTACACAAATACACATTAATTATTTCGGTTGCTAACCTGCCATGTTTGCCAAACATAATCTAAAAAATAAGAAAATTTTACCACAAAATTTTTTATAGACTGCTTTCTGTCATCATTTCAAATCATGATAGAGGGAATGGGGGTCCTCTATCGCCATTTTAATTGATGACAGAGGGCATGTCCACCCGCATAGTACTCTGTCACCATTTCTAATTGGGATACAATCTCTATCACCATTTCAAACGGTGATATAGATATATTTTTTGTAAATTTTTTTTGTCATATTATTTCTATAATTTGTTTTCATATTATGTGAAAAAAAACTCAGCATCAGTCCAGTCCACCAGAGTGTCTCCAACGTTGAGACAGAGATGTTAGCCACTAAGAGCATCTCCGCTCCCTATCTCCAAACTTTAGCGATTCACATAAAAAAAACACGCTCCAACAGTCTCGCTCGCCAAAATTTGCGAGCGGAGAGAGACTCGCTGCTCGCTATTGGCGTGGCTGTTGAGCTCGCGTGTCCGCAGGGACATCCAGCTCAAGAGAGGACGCGGAAGCAGGCGGCGGCACATCGCGGCTCCGTCTCCCTCAGCGCCGCTTCGTTTCTCTCGCCGCGGTAGCTGCACGCACCGCCCTCCTCCCCTACCCGCCTCCCCTCACGCTGTTCCGTTCCCTAGGGTTTCGGCTGCCCACCGCCCCCTGCTCTCCTTGCCCAAGGTTGGCCCCGAGAAGCAAAGCGACTGAGCGAGCACTCCCATTCCATTTCCACTCCACAGCGCTGAGAAATTTCGCGTGCTTCTGATCTCGAGATGCGGATCCCGAGGTTCCTCACAGCGGCACTGCTGCTTGTCGTGTTCGTCGCCGTTGGGGCGGCGGGAAAGGAGGCGGTGGTGGAGGACATAGGCCCGGAGGAGTCGCGGCGAAGGCGAAGGCCAAGGAGGACGCCGTGCTCATGGCCGAGCTGGGGTGGCTCTAGCCGAAGATCTCCGCCTTAGGTGCATGCGTTCATGGGTCCGCTCCTTGGTTCGGTGTGGGTGTGTGCCTGTGTGGTTGGTTTGTGATGCTGCTTCATTTGGATTGGCTGGGTTCGATGAGGTTTTAGTGAACTTGCTAGGGTTTTGGAGGTGATTCGGTGTGAGGAATTTGGGGTTCGCGTGCTATGGCGTGCTATGTGAGGGTGGATTTGGTGATTGGGCAAAAGCTTTCTCACTATTCCCTATATTTTTCTGATTTGATTAGTGCAAGTTCAAAGTTTTTTCATTGAGATATGCCATCATTTTCAGTCTAACTTGAACTCGCCGTAAAATCAGCGCCCCTTGTTTGGAATAAGACCAAAATGCATGAAAAGTTTTCTAGCATTACGGACCCAATTAGTTTGAAGAGGTTTGCTATGGGCATATCTTTGGTAGAAACAATTTTGGTGACAAAGTGTAGCAAATTATTTCAAATCATGTGAGCAGCTGTGTGCAAGTCAAACCAATTTTTAGTCATTACAAAATGTATTCGTGCTACATGATCCTTCCTGAAACAAGGAAATTATTGAATGATTAGAAAGGAGCCTAATTATTTTCATCCTACAGAGTCAAGCATCGCGGAGCAGACACAGGACTTGAAGAGCAAGGATGATGGCATTGAGAAGCTGGAAAAGGTTACTGGGGAGAAGATATAGAAGATTGCTACTCTGCAGAGTGAGAGAACTTCCATCCAGGTGACCCATTAACGATTAATGAAGACAACACTTTTTAGCTTTTTTTGGTTACCCTGTTGAAGTAGTTATTCTAATTTACTGCTACATATACAGGCAAAGGGGTCTATAGCTACAGTGGAGCAGGCAGGCAAGGCCAGTGCCCAGGCTATTGAGTTTGAGAAGCAGGTAATGGGTACACGAAATTTCATGAAGAAACCTAACAAGATTCTTGACTCTTGAGCATGATTTGGCTATTTGATGGTGGTATTCTTTGAGAAAAAAAGTTTGAACAATAGTGAGAAGTTCCATAGTATGATCTAACAGGTCACATGGTATATCATCACTTTTTTAATCTTATGGAGGGTTGAGCCTCATGCCCTGTTGAACTACAATATAGTTGTGAAGCCAAAATGGGATGAGGCTCATCTCCTGTAAAAGGTTTCTGACTTTCTGTGGAAACAAGTGTAGATGCCTTGAATAGAAGAAAAAAAACGGTTAATACCACTCTTATCATTTGGCCAATACTGCCATGTTATGTTAATCTGAGTGCATTTCTGTGTCTTATCAGTAAAATTTTCTACTTGTCACTTTTGGCTGGTTCAATTCTTTTGAACTTGCTAGCCAATGGTGCTGCTTTCTTCTCAAGTACAGACAGGGTAAGCAACTTGTGGCGGTGTTCATTTGCTTACGTCACTTGAATAACACAGGAATTGAATGTCTATGTTTATTTGGTAGTTTTACTTGCTTATGTTTCTCAGTTTTAGACTTTTTGTGCTGAGCTCAAGGATTAAGACTTTTAGTGCTTATGTTTTTGAGGGGTGGGGCACAAAGTTATGCTTTCCTTTTTCATAATTTTCTGGTGATGATTTTGTGCTAGTTTGTCTATGGACCTGATGGACAAGATGGAAATGGAATCATTCATCGTTTTATAGGTTATCCTTTTGATTACAGTGGGAAGTGCGTCACATTTACCACTTAAGGATGGTTTTTATGCTTTTGGTTAGAACTAGAGCAATTTAGTGTCGGGAATTATTTTGCATATCATGTTGATGAGGCAAACCAATGGGCTGTGTTGACTGCCAGACGCAAATAGTGATTTGAATTGGATGTATTGTTTTCTCAATTTTGTAAGCAAACAGGTATTCTTAGAGTGTTTCTCAGCAAAAGAATGGAATGAATGTAATACCTTGCTCATGTATAATGGTAGTAAAATATGTATGCCCTATTTCGGATTTAAATTTCTTGCATTCAAATTTAGCTAAAATATATGTATGCACTGTTTGAATTTACCGGTAAAAAAATGGTTGCATGCCAATACAAATTCAATGAGAAAATTGTCATTGTGCCACTCTGGACATGTGGCTTCACCCAAATGCCATTATTAACGTGGTAATCGCCAAAATGCCACTTTCAACGCTGACAACTCGTTTCCATGCTATTTTGGAGTTTTTTGGTGCATTTACCGGATAATAGCATGGGAAAATGACCTCTTTGCCCTCGACACTGTGCACTGTGCTAGATTCGGGCTAGACTCGTCCCCCACCTCTTCTCCCGCCTCCCCTTGCACCACCCGCATTTGTCGGCCCTCCTCGATGCCAACACAGGCGCCTCCGTTTCCCACGCCAACCTCCGCTGCCTCGTCTCCTCCCTCGCCGCCGCCCTCCGCAGCCGCCTCCACATCCGCCAGGGAAGTGTCGTGCTCATCCTTCTCCCCAACTCAGTCGCGTTCCCCGTCGCTTTCCTCGCCGCGGGCGGCGTCGCCACCATCATGAACCCCTCCAGTTCCACCGCCGAGATCGCGGCGCAGCTGCGGGCTGCCCGCCCATCCCTCGTGCTTGCCTCGCCCGCCAACGCCGCGAAGCTCCCGTCTTTGCCCGTCGCGGTCATCCTCGTACCCGAAAGCTTCCATCTTTCGGTGGACGACCCTCAAGACGAGTTCGCATTCTTCCATGCATTGCTCGAGTCCGACACGGCGGGGCTCCCAGCCCCCGCGGTTGGCCAGGATGACACCGCCGCCATCCTCTACTCGTCGTGGATGAGTGGTCGGAGCAAGGGCGTCGTGCTCACGCACCGCAACCTCATCTCCATGGTGGAGCTCTTCGTGTGCTTCGAGGCGTCGCAGTACACGAGACCTGCTTGTGACAATGTCTACCTGGCCGCGCTCCCAATGTTCCACGTCTACGGCCTCTCCCTCTTTGCCGTCGGCCTCCTCTCGCTCGGCTCCACGGTCGTCGTCATGAAGAGGTTCCACGTCGGCGACGCCGTCAGGGCCATCGACAGGTACAAGGTTACACATTTCCCTGTCGTGCCGCCCATCATGGGGGCACTGCTCAGGGCCAGGGCTGCAGGCGCATCGCCATTGGACTCTCTGGTGCAGGTCTCCAGCGGTGCAGCGCCGCTCAGCGCCACCCTGATTCAGGACTTTGTCAAGGCTTTCCCCCATGTCGATTTCATTCAGGTCCGTACACCTATCTATCTACCTACCTGCGCATGTGCACAGTGCCGAGGGCAAAGAGGTCATTTCCCCATGCTATTATCCGGTAAATGCACCAAAAAACTCCAAAATGGCATGGAAACGAGTTGTCAGCGTTGAAAGTGGCATTTTGGCGATTGCCACGTTAATAATGGCATTTGGGTGAAGCCACATGTCCAGAGTGGCACAATGACAATTTTGTCCAAATTCAATATAATTGAATGTCAGCAAGTGACTTGAAACCAGAAAATCACATCCATTGTTGAAGTGCATAAAATAGTACATCATAGTCGAATTTACCCGTTCAAAGATAAACATTAAAATGTGGTCATCACAATAAATTTCAATTTTTAAATTCCTCCATTCAAATGGCTATTCAAATATAGCCATTTGAATTTACCAGTAAAAAACAGTTGATGTTATGACTGTTATGTGGAATATGAATAGAATATAGGAGAGAGAAAATAAAGAGTGTGATATGGAGAGTATTGTTGGAGAGGGAGGAGATATGGAGAGGTATTTTTTTGGAGAGTTCTCTAAATCTGGATTTTGGAGAGTATTGTTGGAGATGCTTTAATTGCCTCCCAATAAAGCAAATAGGCACATAACTTTAAGCATCGGCGCCACAACCGTGAGTCGCAGCAACCAGTCCACGTTGCGCAGCTGGACAGGAAGGACGATGGAGAGACTGCGAGTGGATGGCTAAATTGGACAGCCCTCAAGTGTTATTAGGGGTGGGCATTCGGTTTTTTCGGTTTTTACGGTTCGGTTTTTTCGGTTTAAAAATATTTCGGTTTTTGAAAATTGCTAACCGAACCGAACCGAATAGATTCAAACCGAATCAATTAACCAAAAAATTCGGTTCGGTTATTTCGGTTTTTAGGTAAACCAATTTCGTAACCACAAAGAAAATGATTAATTTCAGATGACAATTTTAGCAAGGCAAGATTTGATGCATTGCGCAACTTTGTAGACAAAGAATTCAAAGAACTAAAGTGATCAAAGCAGCAACTAAGCACAGTTACAAATTGGTGATTCACTATATGCATCCATCTGGACTTGAAATCAAAGAATCATGCAAAGAGATTTAGAGCACCAAACCTCAAATCAGCGGAGTCGGGGGATGGAGGCCAGTCACCAGTGGGCCGAAGATTGATGAGGCGGGGGACCATCTGCTCACGCTGCCGTCGGAGGCCGCCCCATTGCCGTTGCCGAGGACCTCGCGGCCGAGACCATCGCCACCTCGTCGGTGTCTCACAGCGTCACAGACCTCCGGCCCGCCTGAGACCACGGGCCGAGGCCACACTGCCGCCGAGCACCTCCAGGCTGCCGCCTTGATCGAGCTTCTTCACGCGAGGACCGCAAGGCCAGATCTGGTCGGCTGGTCGCTGTCTCCGCGTACCAAAGGCGGGAGCCGCCGAGCGGAAGGCAGGGGCGCAGGGTGGAGTTGCGGAGATGGAGCTGCGAGGTTGGACGGAGGTAGGGTTGGGAGATTGGGAAGCCGCCGAAACGATTGGATTTGGGGTTCGTCTGGCCGCTGGGGATGAATCGGGGGAAGGAGAGACTGGAAGGAAGTCTGCCAAAATGAGGAATGGGGAGAATCGGGGAATGATGGAATGAGAATCGTGACCATGGGCCGTGGGCCGGTGGGGGATGAATCGACCATGTATTTTTTGCGCCTCGCCTCAGACCTCAGACTCCTGTCTCCATGCGTGGATATTATTCGGCCAGATCGGTTAATCGGTTTCGACGTTACAGAAACCGAACCGAAAACCGTTCACCGAATAACAGCAAAAAAAAAACCGAACCGAACACCGAATACCGAAAAAACCGAATTTTTCGGTTTTTTCGGTTCGGTTCGGTTCGGTTTTTCGGTTTTGGTTAATTTGTGCCCACCCCTAAGTGTTATGAGCACGGAGCACTTGTAGCAACGGGCAACGTGCCGACGAGACGGCGTCACGGAGATCGCATCGACAATCGAACCGGACATGATCCAGGAGTGCGGTGAGCTTCGCGAATACGCCAGTTGGTGACAGCCTCAGGGCTCCAAGGTAGCATGGGCGGAGGCAAGCAGCGGTGGCCTTCTCGAAGTAGGGCGTCTCAAAGGCATCCCTTTCCTTGGCGGCCTCCTCCTTTCGATCCCCTGGTGTCACGTAGTGGAAGAAGAGCTCGCCGACAAGGAGGACGACTGCGGCCGTCGCGTCCAGGGAGGTGTCGAGGGTGGAGACCTGCAGGCGACTGAAAACCGGGGTAGAGGGGGTGGCGAGGGTGGCACGAATGTAGGCGAGGTCGGTGGGGTGTGCAAGCATAGCTCTGGGAGGTGGGCTCAGAGGTGGCGGTAGCAGCGGAGGGGAGGTAGTGGAGGATGAGGAGTACGTCGCGGGGAGTGGGCTGAGGATGTCCTCGTGGACGCCTTGGAAATGGGACATTTGATTTGCGTTTGGGACGTTCGTTTTCACTGGCTTTGCTAAGATGCCAGGAATTTTTTGCGATCGTTCACCCTGCTACCACAGGTTTTAAGTAGTTTCAGACCAACCTATCTTGAACATTGAAATTTTTCATAAAATTTATGCATTCCAAATATGGTCTGACATTATGTAGCAGTGATCGGCTACAGGGGCAAATCCAACTGTAAAGTTTTGTTAGGCTCGAGCCTACCGTTTGTTAGCACCGTAACACCTCCACTCTCCAAGCGGTAGGTGATTATGGCCATAGATGCAAGTTGTGAGCTAGTCTTGATGCAGAGGGAGAAAAAGACTAGAAAAAGAGAGGGGGTCAATGGGGCACCGGCTCTGTGGAGCTACAGAGGATGAGGAGGTAAGGAGAGGACCAAGCAGTGGACTGATCAAGGGGATCTACTGACTTGAGTCTTGGTATTTAATGAATTTTCCTAATACTCTTGATTAATCTTTATTATTTGCTCTTGTTGATGATATTGTATTGCATAGACAATTTGACAATCTAGACTATCTAGTTGTATTCTTTGTAGAGATAAATTTTACAATTTATTTGTGGATTTGCAATAATGAATAAACAAACTTTGCATAACTATTTCACAAGTAATTCAAGTAGTACTCCCCTAACCAACGAGAGCACTACTCAACCAAAGAGGTTTCGACTAGAATTTAACCCTAATAAAATTATCGCCTACCTGTCACATGTCACATTGCATAATAATAGGATATTGTACCAATAAAGTTAGAGATCAGATGAGACGGGCAGATTGTAAAGTAGATTGTACAATAGTACAAGACTATATTTTTATCAATTTGGCTTAGACTTTTGAGCCTACTCTCAACTTTCATCCTAGCTTCACCACTAATGGTCTACGATGCCATATAGAGTGTAGTTACAATAACAACTGCAACTTTAGTAGTAGCCAGTCATCCTGTTGTTCAATAAAAAATCCAACGGTTCAAATCCGTCCAACACACCATTAAATGTATTTGTTACAGTATCCTAGAACAGCAAGCGCTATGGTAACTCTACAATCATGAAACAATGCTAGTGGGCATCTTGATTTTTTATCCAAACGGTTGGTAGTATAACCGCCGAAGTTGAAGTCATAGTAGAGCCTACACCGGATGTCTATTGGGTAAGCAGGCAGGTAAGGAGGCAGTGGGGTGGCAAGGATTGAGGACGATCGAAGGTAACTATGTCTCGTTCATAATCACCTTTACCATGTATTTTATCCTAAGATTAGACGTTTTTTGTAAACAAATTAATTGAACTACTAAAGTAAAATAAGGAAATAAACGAAGCCAATGAAGGACGGATTGTAGGTAAAAAAAAAAACCTAGCGTGGGACAATTTGTGAGCACCAAAATATGACAAACTACTTAGGCTCTGTCTGGAACACAAATTTCGTAGAAAACAGCTCAATTCTAATATAAACCGGGAAAATTTCTTTGTTCCAAACTGAGCAGAAATGTGCCCATTTAGGCTCTGTTTGGAAACAATGTATTTCAAAACTATGGTTTTTGTATATTATGATTTGCAATTGTTTTGTCATGAATACCATGGTTTTACCAAACTCTTTTAAAACTATGGTATTTCTTGGAACTACCAATTGTTTGGATGCAACATCACAAATTATAGTATTTGAGTGGAAATAGACAAGAAGCTAGCCAAAACCATGAAAACTTTAGGTTGGAGTGGAGTTTCAAATACTCCAAAAATACCATGGTATCTACCAAACCATGGTTTTTAATACAAAGCTTTTGGCATGGTAACCAAACATCTCATGGTATAAAATACTATGGTATTTTTAAAAACCATGGTATTACTTAGAAACTATGAAAATACATTGCTTCCAAACAGAACCTTAATGTTAGGCGTGGCTACTAACTCTGCAAGGAAAGCTTACACGCCTGGTCGAGGCTATATTAGCGAGAGTTGGATCACGCTTCTTACATCAGTTGGCCCCGGAAATGGCTGCATAACCCGGTGTGCGTCCTGGAATTAATCCGGCTGTGCTTTGGTAACCAATCGTGTCTGCTCGCCAGCTGAGGATCGGTCAAGGCTTAAGTTCATCATCATCATCCAAGAGCTGACTTGTTTCATGTCAGAGCTTCCAGAGGTGGTCGTCAACAAGGGTGATAGAGAGCAAAACAAAGTTGCGAATGATCGAGTTGGCTCAAAAGGGCAAGAAATATAGAATGGGATGGCAATCCCAAGCACCAGCGCGTATTGAGTAGTTAATTTGCAAAAATGTAATTTCCTTGCCGAAGTAATAATACCTATACTAAAGATCGAAGGATTCGGCGTCTGGGAGGCCTCCCGCGCCGAGCTGGCCCGGCGCGCTCGGCCGGCCGGCTTGGCTCGGTTTTTGTTTTTCGCATGTAGATCCCTCAAAAAATACATAATTACGTGTAGATCCTTCTCATGGTTTTTTTACGAAAATGACATTTTTGTTCAGAAAAAACACGAATCTTTCGTGAAACGACGCTAAATAAATACCTAAAAAATAGTTAGGTTCAGCTCATTCTAGCTATTTTTCACGAAAAGGACCTTTCGATTTAGGGCCTGTTTGGTACAGCTCCAGATCCCAGCTTCACCTGAGATCTGAAACTTCTAGGTTAAAATAAAGTGAATTAAATTTATATTTTTGGTCTAAAATGTAAACAATATGATCTATCTAAACACTCTTAATGTACTCACAGCTCCAGCTTCACGGATCTGTGGAGCTAGAAATACCCAGCTCCACCAGATGTACTCACAGCTCCAGTTCCACGGATCTGTGAAGCTAGAAATACCCAGCTCCACTAGATCCACGGATCTGGTGGAGCTGGAGCCCTACCAAACACACCCTTAGTATAGTCACAGATC
Source organism: Guadua angustifolia (assembly GCA_036346375.1). NCBI lineage: Eukaryota > Viridiplantae > Streptophyta > Magnoliopsida > Poales > Poaceae > Guadua > Guadua angustifolia. The sequence continues at coordinate 63,052 of JAYEVE010001370.1, read as the reverse complement.
CTTTGTGAGAGGACCCAGATAAATGCAAAATAAAAACGTGATTGCGTTTGTATCTTTTCAACCGTTTCACGTGTTTTCTCGATAATTTTTAAAAAATACTGTAAAAAAAACAAAATTATTTCTGCAAAAAAACAACGCACACGACGTATCACACCGCGAAAACATTCTTTAATAAAGCCACCTCGCTATGGTCTTCTGTTCGAAGCAGGTGGCACAAGTACAACAGCTCCTGGAATCCTGGAAGTGTCACTTTCTCAATGGAATGGAATGATTCTTCACCACTTGCATCGAGAGTCTGCAAGAATCCAGGAATTGACGAAACCAACAATAGCACAGCTGCCAATCACCTTCAGAAAAATATCAAAATAGGGAAGGAGAGCAGTCTTCCCTTTTCCTTTATAAACTTCCATCAGCCTTTCAGAATAAGCAAAACATCGTACATTATACCAGTCACTCTCAGCTTTACATGCCACTCACTTATTGACATTCTTTTGGAAAGGCAACTCCAGAGTCCAGACACATTTGCCCCAACAGAGCAGACAAGAACACCAAAACCAACTAGGCAACACAGCAGGTATAAAAACAGGCAACTTAAACGGAGATCAACAATGATCATTATGCAGCCAATTAGTACAATGCAGGACTGATGAGTACAACAGCAGGTTGATAATTTAAGCCCATAGCCATTATGCAGCCAAATGGTACAACTACAATTACAACAAGCTATAACTTATGACGAGGAGGGGAAAAAAGAAGCGGGCCCAGATGAGCAGGATCCAAAAACCTGAAACTCACCAGCCTGTCAAAGTTGGATCATGCGACTAACTAGATTAACACCTTCAGCAGGCTGTCACTCAGCAGAACTTCCAGTGGTTGTTGCAGTTCACACAGGTCACGAACGTTGTCATTGGCTCGTCAGCACTCCGAGTCTGCAGCTGGTAGTAGGTAGTCTTGCGCTGACCGCACCTGCCACACTTGAACTGATCAGTTGTTGCCTTTGGTGCTCCCCCACGCTCACACTCAAACAAAGCCTTCTCCTCAATCTTCTTGTTCTGAAGCTTCCTTGTGTCGCTAGCCATCTCTGCAGGGGCTAGGTCAGCAATTCTCTCAGGCCTCACTTGCCCAAGGAGAACCCTTCTCCGGAAGTCAGTGTTGTTATCTGCCTTCAGATTGAACAGCAGTGATCTGTACTTCACCTTATTATGCCCACTGGAACTCCCCAGCTTCTGAAACAAGGCACACTCCACCGTCACAGCAACCCTGAATGGGTCGCATACTTCTACTTCGTCTAAGATGTTTCTTACTTCATCCCTATCATCCTTTCTAGTCTCTTCAGAAACTTTGGAGAAGGCATCACCAAGTATCCCCCGAACTTTATCACGATTAGCATCATTGCATCTAACAATGGATGTCAGCCTTGGCAGACCACTTCGGACAGAAGACGGGTTCTCGGCAGCAGAAACTTCACTAACTTCCTTTGATACTTTCTCAACTTTGACAGATTGGGCTTTCAGCTCATTATCAAAAATCTTCTCAGCCTTAACACTTTCAGACTTCATAACACTGACATCCATATCACTTTTATTGACATTAGCCCTTGGCAACAAAGAAACCTTTTCAACTTTCATAGGCTCAGCCTTCTCAACCTTTACCATAGTATTATTTGATTTTTGATTCTGTGGAGTCCCATTTTTCTTTTCGGACTCTTCAAGGACAACCCTTTTCCAGTATCCTAATAGGTCTGAAGCTGTTGCCTTTATGCCTGAGTGAGGATGCTTGGTGAGATAGCGGAGACGTTTGCCCACCTATCAAAACAGATGATAAATTGGGAGTTAGTAAGAGTCAAGCTCCAAAAGGAAGACGTGCAGGCAAAGGTTACAAAGGGAAATAAGTGCCACACACTCAGTTTTGAGTAGAATATGCAAAAGAAGTGAAAGCAATAGCTCAGTACTAAGAATTAGGCTTGTTCACACAGGTAATTTTATCATTAAGAATTCAATTTATTTTGCAAATTTCCAAACACCTTAAATAATAAAAGTTATTCCATAAGACCATATAGTCTGTTTTAAAAAACAAGATATTCCACAGATTGACAAGAAACAAGACTAGGTAAATGCATATATCAATGAAAGAGAGTCCTGTTGCCCAAACATTGTGTATATGGGTTATCCTTAGCTGTCTGCGTCAGTAACTACTATCTGCCTAATTTTGAAATGCAAACACCAGTATCTAGTGAATTTTAATTAACACTGAATCGCAGGGGGGGTATCGACCAAATATCAGAAGTGACAAGGGAGAAGCAGATTCCTGTTGGCAGTAATAATAACAGAACCTTGAAAAAGAAACATCGTTCAGTTCTGAAAGGAAAATAATTTGAATGATGGGCATGTTGATGTAAAGTAGGAAGCAAACAATGTGAAAATTCATGTATCCCACAGAATCAGGCAGAACAATAACCAAAGCAATATCAGCTAAATGGTGGGTGCTGCTACAAATTGTAGGCTAGATTATATATGAAAGGCAAGCTGGACAGTCAACAAGTAAGCCTCGGCAACTGCTATCAGCTAGCGCTAGAGCAACAGAGCATCAAGTTTGTTAAATTTTTGTTTGCAAGTGACAAAGACAGGGAAGTAATTCTGAAACCATTCTCATTTTTAGTTTTCAACAAAAAGAAGTTCATTTTAAATAAAACAGGTTGCAACCATACAGTCATTCTGAGATTTTTTTTCCTTTTCTTTTGAGATACAGATTTTTATTAGAGACCAATAAATGATGGCGTTTCGCCAAATCTATGAACCTAAAGGCTACCCCCCAAAATCACTACTAAAAGTATTTCTTTCCATTATGAGACTTATGCAATCCCTCAAACCATTTAAAAAAACTTTGCACTACACGAAACGTCTTCACATGCCCTGCACACTTCTCCCACAAAACTAGTTTCCCGCGCAACCAATTTGAATGAACCACCCAGCTCATTGGCTAACCACCATCTCTCAGCCTTCTCCTATGCAGGAGATAAACAACCATAGTTGATTATACTAAATTATAGGCCCACAAAGCGCACCCACACCCAGATTGGGACACCACTTCCGTTGAAATCAACGCCCACAACACAAATGCCTATGCCCAGCACAGTACACCCCGGATTAATTCTTGAAATCAACGCCCACAACACAAATGCCTATGCCCAGCACAGTACACCCCGGATTAATTCCATGTTAGCAACCTCCATGGTTGCAGCTGTGGTATTCAGTAGCCCCCTTATCTAAATCCAACCAAACCTACACTACTCGCTGAAACCTCCGTACAATCAGTACATCTACCGAATCAGTCAATAGCAGAACAAAGTATATCCAGAACAGGTGTTTCAACAATCAAATGCCCCAACTTTTCCCATTTATTAACACCGCGCAGCAACGCCGCACGAATACGACGCAAAAATCTAACGATCCAAGCGAATCTATTGCCAAAAAAATAACCCTAAAATCGCGACCAAGAAGCCACATTTCCCCTCCCCAATCGGACACCGCGCCGAGTCTTCCCGCTCCGCTGCAAGCCCGCACAAAAACCGAGTAGATTTATATTCCTAATCTCTATATGGGCACGGTAAAACTGTAACCTATAAAAGGGCGGAGGCGGCTCACCTGCGTGGAGACGAGCAAGGCGGTGGTGACGCGGGTGCCGCGCAGCCTCTGCAGCGCGTCGACGCAGCGGGCGGCCTCCGCCGGGGCCGCGTCCGCCGCCTTCCTCGCCGCCTCGAACCCCTCCAGCAGCTCCCTCTCCATCGCCTCCCCGCCGCCTCGAGGACCCCAAAACCCTAGCCCCGCGGCTCTCCTCTAGCGCCTCTCCTGGGTATCTTTTTTCTTCGGTGGTGGCGCGTGTCCCTCGAATGGCGTCTCGTCGCGGGGTGGCAACGCAGGAAGAGGGGGAAGAAGAGACAAGGGAGTTTAATTTATAGGCGGCGTACGGTGAATTTGAGGCGGATAAGGTCGATCCGACGGCCGGGATCGCGCGGTGGCGTTTTTGGAAGGATCCGAGGATGGTCAGGTGGTGTGGGCCTCAGCCTTCCAGATTTCTCCATTTTTTCCCCTTTTCTTTAGGCTTTTTTTCCCTTTCCTCCCTTTTATTTTTGTTGTTTTGTCTTTAACTGCTATGCCAACTACTCATCCGCCTCCCATCGCTGAAGTCTTCGCTTTGCTAGCCCTCTCACTAGTATATATTTATTTTTAAATCTAATCTCCTTTTAAATAGATTTACAAAAAATAGTTCTCTCTTTAACCGCAGAAGGCGCGACAAACGACATATGTCACCTGTCATACCTCGATATAGGCATCATGCTAGGCCGGACTAGCACAGCACGGGCACGATGGGCCACGGACCTAGATTATGACTTGCTGCTCCGCGTGTGATGTGCCGTGCTGGCTCGAGTAACCTTTGGAGAGCCTAGGAACAGCGCATTAGTGAGTCGTGCCAACTTCGTATTGTATCGATTTAGGTCCGGTTCATTTGCATATTGCAATGAGAAGAAAAGGAGCCGGGGACGCACAGAGCTAAGGCGGTGGACATAAATATTGGAAAAAGAACTATATTTTATCCATTCCTAAATAGGTACAAAGTTACTACCTTATTAAAAACTGTACACCCTAGTGTGGAGGAAAAAATGTAGTAACTACATATATATATATAGAGAGAGAGAGAGAGAGAGAGAGAGACTAGTCGAGGTTAAGGTGGTTAAAGTCGGCTAACGCCTTCTCAATCTCGGGATCATCGGTCTGATTTTGTGTTCTCTCATTTGCACACTCTCAATTTTTGAGACATGTGATTGTCTCAACCATCTCAGACATGAGAGAAGACCTCCTTGGCTCAAGTATCCTCCCTACTGAACTGAAAGTGACTTTCGACGAGAAAGTGGACACCAGAACCACAAGTACATCATGTGCAAATTGCGAAAGTACAGGATAAATATGTTGATGATTCTTCTACCACAAGAGCAACTTGAGTTCATTACCATCCCCATGTCAAGCTCAATCTCTGTAAAAGGCGTGTCGAGATAGCGAAGCATCGGCTTGGTGCATACGGTAGATGTTGGTGAACATGTACTCTCCAATCTCTATTCTTCATATTTTGCCATCTTCATTGTCTTCTCTTTCTCTGCATGCAAGGGCTGCAATAGCCCTGACCGCAAGGCGAGCCATAACATGCCACATTATCGTTGTAGGGTGCCTTGCCATATGCCATCGTGCTCTGTTGCTTGTTGTGTCTGCTCCAGGTCCATCGAGCCTATTTTGTGCCATATCGGTCAAGCACAGCCCATACAACTATGCCGTGCCGTGTCATCCATTGTGCCCGACCGCGAGGCTTGACAGCCCTATTATTGCTATCGAGCCGGCCTGGCTCACGTGCATGCTTATCGTGTCGTGTCTACAGTGCTATGGGTCAGTCCAAAAAAACTCAACCCAATGCCTAGTTCTAGCCGCGCCTGAGAAGCTCGGTAGCTTTATGAGTAGCTACTGAGCACAGGGAGCTTAGCAGCAATGCTACCAAGCATGGGGAGCTTGGTAGGATTGCTACTGAGCATCACAAGCTCAGGGAGTGCGGCAGCGAGATGAGCCTAGCCTACTATGGGCACATAAACCTACTGATCTCTCCGAATGAACCTTCCGTGGTCTGGGAGAAGAACTATTTTTGTAAATTTATTTGTAAGAGAACTAGTTTTGCAAAAACAAAAAAAAATGATGTTAAGGGGCAAGAAAAGCTCAAACTTCACTATGACTTTTACTCCAGCGTGTAACAAGCGTGTGCGCTGACTGGTTGCTTGCTGTGTGAGAAAATGGCGGCTTCGGTGAGAAGAGATGCCGTTTGTTATCTTCTCTGAGTAAAGTTGCATGGATGGGTTCTCTGAGTAAAGCCGCATGGATGTTAAGGGAAGGGCGGCTTAGGGTTCACGTTCTCTATCCCAGCGAGGGTTTTAAGGTTTTGTCATGTGTATTGCTAGTATCTGACGGGGAACAGTAGGTCCGGCAAAAGGAGTTTAGCGCTGTGGTGTTTGGCGTGTGAGTGTTTGGGCCGTATTTGAAGGCGTATGGGCTTGTAGCGGGTGAAACAGACTATAAATAGAGTCTGCTGTGTAATCTTGAGAACTAAGCAAAAGAAGAATCAACTTTCTCCCCAATTCTTCTCTGTCTTTTTCTCTCTTCTTCCTGCGTGTTCTTCTTCTTCTTCTCTGAACTATACCAGGTTCATCTCATTTGGTATCAGAGCTAGATCAGATCATCCCGACTGAGTTACAAAATTTTCCAGGCAAGGGTTGGAGTATTTCGGGTATCGAATTGATCCTGAGAAACTCCGCAAAAACCTTGGGTTACCGCGCCTGGTGAACTCGGTTAGTTTGATCTGACGAACCGATCTGGCGCCTAAGAAAAGGTTACCGCAGTGGGAAACCAGGATGGCGGAGGCGTTCACCTCGGTGGAAACTCAATTCGAAGGTGTCAATACCCTATTGAAGCAGATTTTGGATGATATTCATGGGGTGAAATCAGAGGTGGGAGAGGTGCGATCGGCAGTGGAGGTGGTTCGTGGAAGAGTGGAGGTGTTGGAGAAGCGATCTGGAGGAGATCCACGACCAGCACTAACCAATGTTTCCAATCCTATTCATCATCCTGGATCAATCGCCGTTCCCGTTCTGGCAGGGGAGGATACGGTCTCGGATCTAAGTCTTCGAGGTATGGAGACGGCAAAGGACTCCCTGAAAGGAATTTTGGGTGCTCCTCCAATTCCAGCCGTGGGGATTAAGCAGGAATGGCCCCAAACGGTGCAAGTATGTGAATCCAAATCCTTGGATGAGAGGCATGCAGGAACAGGGCATGATTCCAGTACCTTGTGGCCACCACGACAAGCATTGCCAAAGATTGAATGCCCAAAGTTTGACGGAGACAATCCTCGACTGTGGAAGGAAAGGTGCGAAACTTACTTTGAAGTGTTGGGAGTCCACCCTAGAATTCGCACCAGACTTGCCAACTTACATTTTACGGGAATTGCAGCACTCTGGTTACAGAATGCTGAGGCCAGAGGTCGGTATGAGGAGTGGGAAGCATTGTGTGATGCTGTGGAAAGACGATTTGGCAAAAATGTTTACCAGCGTCACATGAACCAACTGATTAAACTTCGGCAAACCAGTATGGTATCTGGGTATGTGGAGAGATTTGAGCACCTGCAACATCAGCTCTTGTTGTATAATTCCTCACAAGATGAAGTGTTTTTTGTGACTCATTTCCTGGGAGGTCTGCGAGAAGACATTAGATCAGCCCTAGTTCTGCACAATCCTGACACTTTAGAGGCAGCTGTGGCGCTGGCTTTGTTACAAGAGGAAGAATTAGACAGGAGAAAAAGGTTCTATGCGAAGTCTGATCCCAAGGAGTTTGTGCGAGGAGGAAGTAAATATATGGAAAAGTTCAAAACCAATCCAAAGCTGGAAGAGACCAAAAAGATGGAGGATACTCGTAAGATGAGCAGTGGACGTGCAGATGATAAGCTGGAGGCACTGCGGATGTATCGCAAAACCAATGGACTTTGTTTTACTTGTGGTGAGAAATGGAGCCGGAATCATAAATGCCCTGATCAGGTGCCATTGCATATTATTGAAGAGTTGTTAGAAGTCTTACAGTTGCAGGAAAGTTTAAACACTAAAACACCTGACTCCACGGAGGAAAGTACCGAAGAACTATTGGCGGTGGCTGAGACTCCTGGTGATCTTCGACCCAAACGACGAACACTGCAATTGCAAGGACAAATTGGCAAGGTGGAAGTCCTCATTCTGGTGGATTCGGGCAGCACATACTCCTTCATTAGTGAGGATCTGCTCCATCGGATACAGCATCCGACTCAAAACATTCCACCACTGAAATTAACTGTTGCTGATGGTAGAACAATGGTGTGTACCAAATTGGCTCCAGCATTGTCATGGTGGGTTCAAGGCACCTCGTTTCAGCAAGACATCCGAGTTCTGCCATTGGGCAATTATGATATGATATTAGGGGCCGATTGGTTAGAGGAACATAGCCCCATGTGGGTGCATTGGAAGCATAAGTGCATCAAGTTTACTCATAACAATCGGTGCGTGATGTTGCAAGGCGTGAAAGGAGATTGTCCGGCTGGTACCTGTATTGGCGCCAAGGAATTGAAAGGGTTGTTACGTAGGGGAGCCATCACCCATGTTGTGCAGCTTCACCAGGAGTGCACTAGCAGTCAATCTGCAGGACACCAGGAGCATGTTTCCCCCGAGGTGATGAAGGTGATACAAGAGTTTGGCCATCTTTTTGAACAGTCCATGCAGCTGCCACCCAGACGCCAATATGATCACTCTATTCCTCTAATTCCAGGTGCACAACCCGTGAATGTCCGACCATACAGGTACTCTCCACAACAAAAAACTGAAATTGAGCAACAAGTAGCTGAAATGTTACAAAAGGGGGTGATTCAACGCAGCTCCAGTCCTTTTGCTTCCCCGGTGTTGCTAGTTAAAAAGAAAGATGGGACTTGGCGATTTTGCGTGGATTATCGCAAATTAAACGCTATAACTGTTAAGAACAAACATCCCTTACCAATTATTGATGAACTTCTTGATGAACTTGAAGGGGCATGTTGGTTCACAAAGTTGGACTTAAGATCCGGGTATCATCAAATTCGTGTAGCTGTTGGTGAGGAGTATAAAACAGCATTCCGTACACACCAAGGATTATATGAATTTCGGGTCATGCCATTTGGCCTTACTAACGCTCCAGCCACATTTCAGGGAGTGATGCATCAGATCTTTGCCCCTTTCCTCCGTCGCTTTGTTCTGGTCTTTGTGGATGATATCTTGATCTACAGTCGCACATTGGCAGATCACAGTCAACAATTGCGTCAGGTCTTTCAGGTGCTGGAGCAGCATCACTTGTTCATTAAAAAAGAGAAGTGCTCTTTTGGACAGCAATGCTTGGAATATCTCGGCCATGTTATTACACCTGCCGGCGTGGCCACTGATCCTAACAAGATTAATGCTGTTCTCAACTGGCCAGTGCCCGTAATGTTAAAGAACTGAGAGGCTTCCTAGGACTCACGGGCTATTACAGAAAATTTATTCGCAACTACGGCGTCATTTGCAAGCCTCTCACTTCGCTGTTGAAAAAAGGAGTTTTGTTCCAATGGACATCAGTGACACAGACAGCCTTTCAAGTGTTACAGCAAGCCTTGGTCACGGCACCAGTACTCGCCCTGCCCAATTTTTCCAAGCCATTTGTTGTGGACACAGATGCCAGTAACACTGGAATTGGCGCTGTCCTGATGCAGGACGGACACCCCATTGCGTTTTTGAGCAAGTCCCTGAGTGTACGGAACCAAGCCCTGTCGACGTATGAAAAAGAGTGTCTGGCAATCCTCTTGGCAATTGACAAATGGCGTTCGTATCTGCAACATCGTGAGTTCATCATACGCACTGACCAGAAAGCCTTGATGCATCTCACTGATCAACGGCTCATGACGGGCATTCAGCACAAAGCATTTGTCAAGCTTCTCGGGTTGCAGTATCAAATCCAGTACAAGAAGGGCATTCACAATGCGGCTGCTGATGCATTGTCGCAAACCAGGTGACTCTGAACTCAATGCCATCTCTGTCTGCGTTCCAAAGTGGATCGAAAATCTGTTGGCTGGTTATCAGGATGATGATGAAACTCAGCGCCTGCTTGCCGAGTTGAGTATCACCGGCTCAAATGACAAGGGTTACCACCTTCAGGATGGTATCATTCGTTTCCAGGGCCGTATTTGGGTGGGCAACAATGCACTGGCTCAACGCCATATCTTGCAAGCCCTGCATCACAGTGGTATTGGCGGTCACAGTGGCATCTAGGCGACTTATCAGAAGATTAAGGCTTTATTTGCCTGGCCGAAATTGAAGGATTCTGTGCAGCAATATGTAAAGGAGTGTGCCATTTGTCAACAGGCCAAAGTCGAGCATGTGAAGTTGCCCGGCCTTCTTCAGCCTCTGCCCATTCCCAACCAAGCTTGGAGTATGATTGGAATGGACTTTATTGAAGGCCTTTTGCAATCTCATAAGTATACCACCATTTTAGTTGTCATTGACAAGTTCTCCAAGTATGGACATTTCTTACCTTTGACTCATCCCTTTACTGCGCATCAGGTAGCACAACTTTTCTGTGACAACATTTATAAGCTTCATGGTCTTCCTCAAACCATTATTTCTGATCGAGATAGAGTCTTTACTAGCACCTTTTAGCAAGAGCTCTTTAAGTTATCTGACACTCAACTGAATATGAGTTTGGCCTATCACCCCCAAACGGATGGCCAAACTGAACGTCTCAATCAGTGCTTGGAGACTTACTTGCGGTGTTTTGTCCATGCTTGTCCCCGTAAGTGGGTGGATTGGTTAGCCTTAGCTGAGTATTGGTACAACACTACTTTTCAGACTGCTGTTGGTAAATCGCCATTGGAGGTCCTCTACGGCTATGTACCCCGCCATTTTGGTGTTTCTAATCTCAGTGTGCCTGTCCCAGCAACTGTACAAGATTGGGTGAATCAGCGGGCGCATATGACCCACTTGCTGAAAATGCATTTGGATCGGGCTTGTCGTCGCATGAAAATGCAGGCGGACAAACATCGGTCTGAAAGGTCCTTCAGTGTTGGTGATCAGGTCTATTTAAAGCTCCAACCATATACTCAGACATCTGTTGCAACTCGTGCTAATCCCAAACTGTGCTTTCGTTTCTATGGACCTTACCGTATTGTTGAGAAGGTGGGCATGGTGGCTTATAAACTTGACTTACCTGATGGCAGCAAAATTCATCCGGTGGTTCATGTGTCACAACTCAAGCAGTATATTCCTCCTTCCATCGCTGTCAACACTCTTCAGTCGCTGCATTGTCTGGAAGAGGCACCGAGTGTGTTTCCTGTTGCCATTCTGAAGACCCGTCTCATTAAGCAAGGCGCCAATGTTATACCTTCTGTCTTGCTTCAGTGGTCTGGTTTACCTCCTTCCTTCGCTACCTGGGAGCATGCATCTGCTGTTCGCCTTCATTTCGGCGCACCAGCTTGGGGGCAAGCTGGTGCTTAACGGGGGGGGATGTCATGAGTATCGCTAATGTCTGACGGGGAACAGTAGGTCCAGCAAAAGGAGTTTAGCGCTGTGGTGTTTGGCGTGTGAGTGTTTGGGCCGTATTTGCAGGCGTATGGGCTTGTAGCGGGTGAAACAGACTATAGAGTCTGCTGTGTAATCTTGAGAACTAAGCAAAAGAAGAATCAATTTTCTCCCCAATTCTTCTGTCTTTTTCTCTCTTCTTCCTGCGTGTTCTTCTTCTTCTTCTCTGAACTATACCAGGTTCATCTCAGGTTTAAGCTTCTTTAATGGTGTCCCACCGGCTGTTAGTATACGATGTGGATGTGATTATATATATAGCGAGTAATGACGATGTGGTTTTCTCGTTTCTATGCGATCGAGTGTTTTGCGTGTGAGTTATGTATGCATGGGTATCGAGCGTGTCTGATGAAGGATTGTTGGATTAAGGTTATGGGATGTGGCTAGGCGAAAAACCAAGAGCCTTAAGGGTGAAATCACCTTCCACACTATGAGCCTATGTAATGTGGTAAAGCAACGGTATTGGAGTGGCATGCAGTCCTATGTGTGGAATTAATGGAATGAATGGTAACTGATAGCATCGCACACTGATACACATGCGTGCTATACGATGCAAGGGATAGAACAAATAATTATGTAATCCTCCTATCATAAATAGTTGTCTTTCTGAACATATGCAAAGTGAAACTTTTGAAACTTTGACTATTATTATCTTTTTAAATATTTAAATTAAATACATGAAAATCATATCCATAAATTTGTCTCAAAAAGTACTTTCATAATATTATAATTTTATTAGGTTTTATAAGTATATTATAATAGAATTTAGTGGTCAAAATTATGTTTTGAAGACTGTGCTAATTTCTAAAACGATTACTATTTATGATCGGAGGGAGTAATTTTTTTTTCATTTTTTTCTGAAACAGAGGGACGCTGTTTTTTTTCAAATTTTTTTTTGTTAGAGACCATAAAGTACCAGTACAAAGTTTCTACTAAATTGAAACGGAAAGAAAAAAAAAGGCTGACACTATTTTTTTTCATTTCTTTATGTTGAGTGTTTTGTTTTGTGTGTTACTTACAAGGGCATTGATGGCAATTACTTCCTCTGATTATAAATAGTTATTGTTTTGGATACTGATATGGTCTCCAAAACACAATCTTGATAGCTAATTTCTATTAGGGTAAATTTGATAAAATTACAGATTTTTTATACAAACTATCAGAAAACAACAGATTTTATTTCTATTTCATGAAACTATAGTCTTTAGGAGAATTTGTGTCACAAAATACAGGTTTTAGAAATGATTATTTATTGCAACAGGTTTGATAGTGTTAGCTCACGTAACAGTCTCGTACCCTCTTATTTTCCCTTCAAGTCAGTAGCGATGAAACAAACTGAAGTCACCGAGGAAAAAAAAGACTCTAATAGCCACGTGCACACTATACCATACTGTAGCAGTCACCACGTGCCGTCCACTCCCAATCGGATGGCCCAAAATCGCCTCAAGGCAGAGAGCTGTTCTTGTCTGCCCTCACACTATGACAAGCCAGGGAATCTGCTTGGGACGCAGATTCTCGGCCGCTCGCCTCTGCTGCATCGCTGCCACGTGGGTCTCAGCGTGGCGAGGACCCACGCTAATGGACCGTACGGCAGAGAGCCGTAACGGCAGAGGATCCTCTTCCATCTGCTTGATGGCGCCCAAATCAAGTGAAGTACTCTCACACAAGCAAATAGCCATTGGATGCATCAGAAAATGGTTCACCTTCACTCTCACACTCACCATCAGAAATACTTCTAGGAATACAAGCATGGTTCTTCGATCGAAGAAATTATGGCACACGCACAGTACTCCCACATTCTCCATTTACAACTCCGAACTATCTATGTTTAAATTTTGTTACGTCAGAATTTTTTAATAATATATCTTTATTAATTTTACATAAATAATACGTCAAAAAAATTACAAAAATAGATCCTGTAGTCATTTAAAATGGCAATAGAGTTTTTGTCGTAAAGTCTTTGTCGCCAAATGAATGGACGATAGTGTACCATGTTGGCTTGCCATGGCATATATTGCCATTCGATTTATCAATAGAATCTATCACTAGCCGATTTGGTGACAGAGTAAACTAATTGTTAGGATCCAAATATGTAAATTCAGACCCTTTATGTGTATCACACTAGTCTAGAATCACGCTAGTGCATACATAGTGAAAACATAATAAAAAACTTCATATATTAAATATAAACCTGTGGGCTAACCTCATAGTCAACTTTACATAACTTTGCCACGTAGGGCTAAACTATGAATATCAACGTAAATTGCAGCGAAAAGAAAATGTAGATAAATCTCTTAATATACCACAGGCAACGGTCAAAACTTGCACCTTAAACGTTCGCTTCGTCCTAGTACTTCTCTAAAATTGGTGTAGACTCCTCTTCAACTAATGATTTTGTTGTTGGCAAAAGTGAGTACTTAAAACACTCACCAAGCTATGCACATAATGCAATTCTAACATATCTATATACAAGGTTTATTTCAATGGATGGCTATTATAGTTATTTTGCAGTAAAGCAGCATTTACAAATGAATACAATAAATAAATTGAAATGACAGTAAAATAAATAATACTAGTAATAACTTTAAAATATTTCTCAAGAGTAAACTAGCTTACAGCCCTAACTCATATTCCAAACTTTCAACAGCACACTACCTTTCCTTCACAAGTTTCATTTTATAAAATCTATCCCTTAACCGTAATTCCCAAGCATTATCCATTACTGTGGACACGGCTATCCGAATAAATTTTATACTCTGTAGAGGTTATACACTTTACCCATATGACCTGACCATTCTCTTTTTGCCTCTAATTTCATGCTTCCTTTGGCGATCAGCCAAGAGGTCATGACAAATACTTTTAGAAACTTTCATCCAAACATTGACCCTTGCGACGAGATTGACTCACTATCTCTTCCCTCCCTCAGAGTAGAAGTAGAGGAGATACTTATCATTGGACCGATGCAACGTAGTAGTACACCACATCCTCCCCATAACCTCACCCTAGTGTGGCTAACCACCTGAGGCATCACATGTTAAGATATTGGTAACTACTTGGTTAGCACTGTCCTATTCTAGATATGTGGTTGCATGATTAACCCAGTTTAAAGGCTTGTAAGGTTAAAGTCCTTAATTGACCAAGGCAAAACTTCCATAACCTAACCGTTATACAGGCCCACATTGGCACACGGCCCCTTGGTACTTGCTCCAATCTAAATCATTTACTATCCCAATTGATTATCGTACACATATGCTATCAACAAATCAACATCATTGTGAGACAACATGTGTCACCACAACTTAACATCATTGTATGACAACACCTAACACACTTTATTATAAACATGTATCATATTCCATTAGTCAAGATTGAATTTGATCATTCAAAAGACATGAGTTATCATGGCAAGGCTAAGTAATTATACACGGTCTAATCAACTCATGTTGCTGAAGGATCGAGATGGTGATCAGAGGGGAGTGAATGATCCCAAATAAAATTTTTCCTCAATCAAAATAATCCAAACATGCCCTCAACTAAAACAACCAAAAGAAGCAAATGAGATTGATGGAGTTTCCTGCAAGTCCGGTATGACCAGGGTGAGCCCGGTGTACCAGGGTTCGGTATGACCACATAAAGTGCGGTATGACCGAGCTCAAGTACAGCTGAAGAACCAGCATGAGCTCCAAAAGTAAATTTTGATTAATCTTTTAATCGGCTGTACAAAAATTCATAAAACTTGGTATATGTCTTTCTAAGGATGTCAGAAACTTATTCCAACCTTCAATCACAATGATTGACGTCAAAATTCGAACCTTTTTCACTTTGAAGGAAGAACACACCAAGTTTAAGCAAAACTCAAGAACTCGATCTTGGACTTGCCTGTGGGGTTTTGATGATCAAGATGATTTAAGATAACCTCCCACACATCACAGCAAGTAAGAACACAAGTCCAAAACTCCACAGACCCAATCTAGAAGAATGATTCACTCAAGAACATAAGACCGGTTTCTTGCAAGAAAGATGCATGGATTGTCTAGATGACTGGAATATGATTTAAAGAATATTCATCCATCAATCATACATCCTTAGCGTAAAAACCAAAAGCATGTAGAAGGGGGGAGGCAAATCCAAATTGCGTAAATGTAAATTGCAAGAATGTAAATGCAGAATTTAAATGATGAATTTAAGACATAATGTAAATATGTAAAGTAAATTCAAGTATAAGGAAAAGTGTTTTGTATTTCTGGAAGGGAGTTTTAAAAGGCCTCATAACAAGGTAGACAAAACTCAAAGGAGCACAAAATCCTCAAAACCTTCCAGAGGGGGAAGGCTATCCGTACCCCTCTATTTATACTATTCTTGAGTCACCCTCCACTATTGGATGAGTTCCTTCTACCCTAAGGATTACCATTAAGGGTTAGAATTGACTCACTCAATCATACATGGGCTAACCAGAAACCCACACACATAATGGGTTTGTCGACGTTCGGGAAACAGGTCCCCGCCGAGCTTATTTGTTAAATAAGGGATCAACACGACCCCTTTTTGGTGAAGGGTTTACATCTGAATGATGCTCTTAGGATCGGATACTCAGAAAATAGACAAAGGGGGCAGAGATAATAACCCTACTCCAGTGATCTCACTATTGTGGTGAAACTCTTACAGAAAAGCTTGTGTATATCTATGTGTTTTCTTCATCTGTATTGTGTCATGCTTTTTTCTGTCTGTGCCCCCTTTACCGATCTACCGGAGGGTTCTTATAGCTTACAAGATACAAACTAACTATAGCTAAATAATGCACCATTTACCACATTAACCGTGGCCGTAACTGCAGTCTTGATTCTTGCCACGTTCTCATCGTAGGCGTAACGGCCCTAGGTCATGGCGTAATTATCGCCACGTACACGTTGTGGGGTGAACACGATCTTCCGACCATACTCGAGGATTCTCCTAGCTCTAACCAATTCTTGCACGTTCCTGAGCTTGCATGCTCGGGGATGAGCTGGGGTGCTCATGGGCGAGTGCTGGGCCTGGTCAAGTGAACCCGCCCACCAGACTATCCAAGGGTCCTCCTTGGGAACATCATCCAAGGGCATGTATGATCGGCCAAAATTAGCTGCCAGGGTATAACAGTCCTTATGGAAATTATCCAATCCCCGACAGCTAGCCCCCGAGGCTTAAGTGGAAAACTACTTAGCGGGGCCTTCCCCTTGAGCCTACAGACTCAACGGAGGGATTGGAATCTTGCAGCGAAGCCTTACTACAGCATTCGAGCAGGTCCCGCTTGCAGACGAGCATGGTTGACAAGAGCCGAGCTACCAGCTCGGCCCCTGACCAATAGAAGCTCAGGCAAAAGAAAATCAAAGGTTTGCGCCGGTTCCTTCTCCATGAAGCCTCACGGTAGTGATTTGGACAATCTTTTGGGAACCACACCTTTATTGGACGGTTTCAAAAATTGTGCCTCCACGCACCGGTTCGCGAACGGGCAGGAGCGGTTTTTAGATGGTCGTGTTCGTTCAGCTTCTCCGCCTCTTTAAATAGGGCAGCAGTGGTGGTGAGAAACTCTTCACCTGTAATGCACATCTGAGCCCTTAGAAATTCTCAAGTCTCGTACTCTTCTGCGCTTGCATCCTCCTCCTCCACTGAATCCGTGGCGAAGTTTGGAGCGAGCAAGATTAACAAGGAGAGGCTCCAATTGCTTGTGAAGCTTGGCTATCTTGACGAGGAGTCATGGCGCGCACCCAACGGCGAGGAAGCTTCGGCGCCGCAGGAAGGAGAGATCATCTCCTGTGAACTTTACTCCATCAATGGGTTGCGGATAGGGGTGGCAATGGGGACCCGTTCCCCGATCCCCGGCGGGGAATTCCTCTATTAGGGGACGGGTATGGGAAGAAATCGTCCCCCGCCGGGATGGAAACAGGGAAAATTATTCCCCTATCGGGGATGGTGGGGATGGGGACGGGGAATTTTTTTCCCCGTGGGGACCCGGTTAGGGATCCAAATTTAGTTTAGTCCAATTTAGTTATTAGATTGCAAACATATTCTCTAGCCCATCATATTTACATTTTCATAAACGGGACAACATAATCTTCAATGAATGCATGCATTCTTTTTTTCCTTGTCTGTTGATATGATTTTAGAGTTAAAATGGCTATAAAAGCTCTTCTCTTGTGTGAAATTTTCGCGGGGATGGGTCCCCACAGGGCCTCGATACCCGAACGGGGATGGGGACGGGGGGATTTTCTCCCCCGAGATGGGGAACGGGGACGGGGACGGGGAAAATTTTGGATCGCGGGGACGGGGACGGGGAGGCACTCCCCGGCGGGGAATGGCCCCATTGCCACCCCTAGCTGCGGACGCCCGAAAGTGAGTTCCTTGAATCCGTACTCACCCAATGCGAGTGTGAGATCTCCAATCTCAATCCTAATTCCATTCTTGTTTTGGCGATCTTCTATCATCTTTGCGAGGGATATGTGGGCACCATGCCCACGGCGAGCCTTTTCTTCTATTTTTATTCTTTGTTCCGCACGGAGGGACGTCCCCCGCTGGTTGCATCTATTTTCATCTTCGGTCCAACCGACCATATGAGTATCCGAGCTTCACGCTTAAGGACTCGGTGTCGGGCTGGACTAGCCATTGGTTCTATCTCAAGAAGGTAGAGGGAAGCACTCTCCGTTACACCGAAGCGGCGGCTCCGGAAATTGAGACCCCGCGCCCTCCCGTGCAAGTTGAGGAGGAGCGGGTGTTGATGACTATCAGCAAGCTCACAAATATGGGGCTCACTAGTTGGGACATCACCGGGGACTTCCTTAGGAACTGGGTGACTCCACTAAGAAGGAGGGAGCATCCCTTCTTTGAGATCACGGGGTGGCAGGACCTCACTCGTGATGCTGATTCGAGTAAGACTCCGAAACCATGCAAATAATTTCCTTCCTTTAGAATTAGTTTGCTCGTACTAATGCTTGCATTGGTCGAATTGCAGCCCCAAGCAAGAAAAGCGGGTTGCCGAGATGTTTGGTACCCCAAAAGGCAAGGAGCTCGAGACCGAACGACAAGTTCTGAGCAACGTGTTCGAGCGAAGCGAAGCGAAGCGGTAAGTGAATCCGCGAACCATGCCCGAGGAAAGGCATCCCGAGCATCTCTAACATTCCATATTCCTTTGGTTAGGAAAAGATTACCCTTGCAGCCGCAGTGACCGAGATTAAGCTACTGACGCGCGACCAAGGGAAGGTCATCCATGCCGCCAAAACTAAGAAGGTGAAGCGCAAGCAACTAGCGCTACCACCTCCGTCGTCCCCTGCCC
The DNA here is from genome assembly GCA_036346375.1 of Guadua angustifolia. Lineage (NCBI taxonomy): Eukaryota > Viridiplantae > Streptophyta > Magnoliopsida > Poales > Poaceae > Guadua > Guadua angustifolia. The sequence goes on along the minus strand of JAYEVE010001370.1, from coordinate 44,564 downwards.
AACGTCCTAAGAGGCAGGCAACTTCAAGCAGGAGCCCCTCCTGGCGGCATTTGGAATATACCGACAAATTGGAGGTAAGGGAGCTGAAATTATAGTTGAAGGAGTACACCAAGAAAAATCCGGACTTGATGGCTCGTTTGTACCAGTTCGCGGAAAAGGCGAAGCTAGCGAAGGCGGCGGCGGAGGGCTCCGCGCATAAGGAGCGGCTGGAGGAGAGGATCACTGCCCTCTAGGCCAAGCTAGCGCGGGTAACCTCGAGCTCTCCGGCAGAGGGGCCCAAGGATGAAGAGGAAGATCCGGTGCCCTTCGTCGTGATGCACCAGAAGTTGCGGGGTGCAACGCTGAAGCGCCCGGGGCAGACTTTGAAGGAGGCTGACCTAGATGAGGTCGATCTCTTGATGGCGAGGGCCAGCCACGCAGCTGCAGAGAGGTCCAAGCTCGTGGTCGGGGCCCAAGCTTCCGCAGGCAAAACCTCCGCAGCAGAGGCCGAAGACATCGAGGATGAAGGCGAGAAGCTCAACAAAGGTAACTTTACTGCTTTTTTTCATTTCCTCCTTCTTCTCTTTTTTTTGCTTTGCTTCGAGTGTCCGAGCTAACTCCACATTGCCGTCCTGGGCGAAATAGCTAATAGGGGTTCTATGGACTTAGAGGGAATGGCTGATGATATCCTCAACTCTGTAGTGGAAAATGAGCTTGCCCATCTCGCCGACTTCGTGATGGCCGAAGACATCGACAAGGCTCCCCACGACTGACGAGTCGCGGAGCCTCATGCCCTGGAGGAACAAACTCCCCAGGAAGGCCAGCAGCTCAAGGCTTTGAAGCCGAGCATGGCTGAAGACAAGGGTCAATCTCCGAGCATAAAGGCAGCTCACAAGCCGAGCCCTGATACCCTAGAGGGAGAACTTCCCCGGGAGGATCCTGTCCTAGTGGAACCAACTCTGCCGGGGCAGTCCCTTGGGCCGCCGAGTGTGGCAGACGCTCGGGGTCAAGAGGAAAACACTACTCCCCTGAACGGAGTGCATGCTCAAGAAGAAAATGAGAAGCCCCCGAGCGATGCGCATACTTGGGGAGAAAACGAGGAGCCCCCAAGCGAAACACATGCTCGGGGAGAAGCCGAGTTCTCCTGTCCGGAGGTCACCACGGAGGGCCTTGCTGACCTTCGGTCAGGGGACATTATCAAGCAAGTTCGGGAAAAACTTGCACATTCATCTCCGCTGGGTAAGATTACTTGTCTTCTAAGTCCTCTTTTACAATGAGCAAGAGCTAAATTTTTCTGCCTTGCAGGTGCTCGACGCGACCATGGTGGACTTCGAGGCAGCGACAGTACCTCTTAAGGTTGTGGCCAAGTACAACGCCGAGCAAGACGCTAGGAAAGCGAGGCTCGAACAAGCACTGGCCGAGCTAAAGGCTTCAAATGAGGAGATGCGGCACCAGTTCGAAGATTACACCATGGAGTGTAGAGAGCAGATCTTCTAGGGCAAGGCGGAGCTTGAGCAAGAGCGACAATGCTCTGCGGCCCTGGAGAAAAAGGTGGAGGAGCTGAGCAGATTTGCACGAGAGTCCATCGAGTTGGTCAACTAGTGTAGAGGAGAAGCGAAGCGACTCCGCCAAGAAGCTCGCGAGGGACGTGATTCCCGATGGCGGGTCCTCAAACTCGAGACTGAGCTTGATGAGGCGAAGAAAGAACTCTCGACCATCAAAGAGGCGAAGCTCGGTGGAACATAGCTCCTTTAGCGCTCCTTTGTAAAACACTTCATATGTAACCACCTTGAATGAATAAAAGTATGCCTTTTTCTGAAATGACTTGTTCCCTTGCTTGGATTATTTCTTGGCCGTTGCCGATGAATGTCCTGCAAAAACAAGCAAAGCAGAACGAACAAGATAGTGTACTTAAATAGTAAAGGACGAAGACACGAGCGCACGTTTTTTAGGAAAACATGGTAGTTCGTCCCTACTAAGCCCCCGCTGTGAACGAAGTTCGTGCACCTAAGTTGTGAGCATGAGCTCGTTCACAGGAGAGTTAGAAAAAATCGTACATACTTTTCCCTTAATGATCCAACACCATTTCTCCGAGTTGCGAGTATGGGTTAGGTCGGGAGAAAGGAATATGCGCATGGCCTTATCCCCCCAGGCGTCTTGACCCATGCACCCAAAAGGAACTTCACTCATCCATTCTTCATGGAGATCTTCATTCTGGCCTCCTGGGAGATTTGGAAGAAGAGGAATGATATCATTTTCAAACAGACAACTGTGTCCGTCCAATCTTGGAAGAATGGTTTCCTTCACCATGCTGGATTGCTCTTGTCTAGGATGAAAGACTCACTGGCCTCTCTCTTTTCTCAGTGGATTGCCTCCTTGTAATTTTAGTCTGACTTTTAGTTCATTCATTTCTCTGTCAACCTATTTAGCTATCTACAGCTTCTTATCGCCTCCCTATCTTCCCCAGGTTTGTATGGATTCTTTGTACGCACTTTGCTTTTTTTTGGTAATCTTCAGTACGAGCCTCTCTTGCTTTTCATCTCAAAAAAAAAAGATGACCGAGGCAAAAACTTCCACATGCTCTTTTGCCCTTCTGGCCCATCTTAGCACACTGCCTCTTGCCACTTGCCCTAATCTAAATGATTACAACCCAAGTTGATTACCAAGCACCACGTGCTATCAACAAGTCAACATCGTTGTGTGACCTCGTCACTACAACTCAACATCATTGTATGACAACACTTGACACACCAATTCCAAAAACATGTTCCATATTCCATTAGTCAAGGTTAACTTTTGATATCCAAAGACATGAGATATACGTGGCTTGGCTAAGCATATTCACGGTCTAACCAACCTATGTTGATTATTATATTAACCAACTAATAATGAACCATCCTAGAGTGACAATTAATCATGACATACAAATGACAAGGTAGGGTATAGTTCAATTAGGTATATTAACTAGATCCCGAACTATTTTAGAACTATTATACACATAAAATATCATGCATAATGTAAAATAATATAGCAATTTTTTAAACTGGATTCAACATGATCAAAGCACAACTTGCCTTGAAAATGTTCTTGCTCTTACTCTGGACCTTGGTCTTGAGTCAGCGAATCCTCCTCAGATGCTTCGAGCACTTCGACGTCTACACGTAATGAGAGAGAGAATACAAAATAAATACCAAAACAGAGAGCAAATAAACTCCAAAAATCAAATAAAATTCATCACCAAATAGATCTTAATTTTACAAATTTTTAGAAATTTGAATCACCTCAATCAAAGTTCGTATAAGGGAGAATGGGCTCTCGAAAGATTTGAAATAAAGAAAATAAAGAAAATCAGAAAATCATTAATTATCCAAATTATTTTTATACTGAAAAACCTGATTTATTGTGTTAGCACAGAACCGAGCCAATCAGAAGTTGAAACGTGGCCCGGTCCATGGACTTGGTCCATCATGGACCCCTATCAATATGTTATGCACCGGCTGAAGTCAGCAACGACGTCTGGCTGACACAAGTTAGCACACGTGGCAAGATCTAACAGCGACGCGTGGCACAAACCGATGCGAGATACACAACACAATCCAAGCGGCTACCTAAATCCGACGATCGAGGCTCACTAATGAGGTTTTATCTCAACGCGGGCACGCGGCACTATCTAAGCCACCTAATCTAGATCGGATGGCTACAATGACAGCGACACGTGGTGATCATCTATGAACTCCTACCAAATCTAATGGCTCACAAAGCTTCAATCCGGTGACATGGTGGCAGCGGTGCAACTCACCAGCATCGAGGAAGATGACGAACCCGACGGCATTCTAGCACCTCCACGGCGACAAAGAGATGAGGATTTGCTACAACATGATGCCAGGAGTCCAAATCTGGTACCAAAGCTGCGGAACAAGGCTCGACGGTGACAAAAACTTGGGGAAAACCTTGTCGGCTCTTTGCGGCACAACAGTGAGCTCTTTCTGGCGAACAGTGGTGACTCAAGCGAAACTAATCCGACGAAAAGATGTGCAAAGACACTGTGAACCTCGTACGGCTGCTAATGTGGCATTTAAAGGCCTCAACATCCCATATGGTATGGGAAAACAAAGCGTCTCGACAGCAGACTCCGTGGAGACGACGACGCACATCCATCCATGTGGCGTGATCTACGGCCCGATGTGCTCGAACGCGACGCAATCTGGTCCGCACACAAAACCAATGGCCGGGATTAGTTAGAGTCCCGAAGCGCCACGATCAAACCCACGCACCCGATCTATATCCAACAGTCATCAGCATTAGGGTTAAAGCTCATCCACCCTTGGATCTTGATCCAACGACCGGCGCTAATCCTTCTAAAAACCAGGCCGTGCGGCTGGCATGGGCTAGCAGCATGAGGCTGGGCTAGTGCGATTAGGCTGGGCCTAGCGGTTTCAGCCTGATACTATTCACAAGGTTTTTAAATAACATTTCTAAATAAAATAATTCTAGAAATTAGATTAAACCAAATAAAATAGTTAAAATATTACAAAAATTCTCAAAAATATTTTTGAGATATTTAGAACTCAAATAAAATATTTTTTATTAAAGTTTATTTAAACTTTCTAAATATTTAAATAGTTTTCACAATAGGACAAAAACAAAAATAATAAATAAATTCAGATAAAATCCAAAAAATCCAATAAATTTAGAAAATTCATAAAATCATATTAAACCCAAATAAGTGAAAACTGGGATGTTATGTGCTCTCTCTTGTTCTCTCACAGCAGCCATTGAAGCATGACGTTATCTGGCAAACCTCCATAGTTCCCAAAGTTATTATAGCTGTACCACATTGGTTATTCTTGGATAGTAGTGTACGCACTCTCCCAGCATTCAAAATGGCTTGAAGGTCTATCCGGATAGCCCCAAATATCATAATGAACTAATTCCAAATGAGAAGTAGTTACACGACTCGAAGAATTGTATGGAAGTTGACGGATTTTTGCTTATTGATAGGCATTACAAATAAAAAGATCTTTATTGGACACACTAGGAAGTTTATTTTGATGAAGAATAAACTGAACTACGGCCAAGGCAAGATGATCGAGCCTCTGATGCCAATGTTCCTTACTAATCTAGATAGTAGACATGGACTGGCAAGGTTGATGAGCAGTAGATAGCAGGTACAACTCTCTCTTACATTTGCCTTGAAGAAGCACCTTCTTCGTAACTCAATTCTTGACAAAGAACACATTCAGATGCAATTCAAAAATGTGTCATTGTCAATAGAAAATTTATGGATAGACAAAAGATGTTTGCTAGTTTTTGGCGCATGAAGGATATCTTTGAGGATTAAACAACGATTTGAACCAGCAATAGTACTATGACCAATATGAGAAATCGGCGTACCAGTCCCATTAGCAACTTGCACCTAGTCATTTCCCTTGTGCTCCTTTATCGTAAGCCTATCTAGATCATTAGTGAGGTGATCCATGGCTCCAGTGTCAGCATACCAATTGGTATCCACCATGTAGTTGGCTGAGGTAGAGCTATGATCAAAATGGTGATAACACCTTAAAGCACCAAGACCATTCTTAGCGCATACCTAGCAGGTAGGACAATTGTTGTTGTTCCCAAAGCGTCCACCATCATGGTTGCCATGACCATCCCACGGCCACGTCCTCTGCGACACAATTCAAGTGCTCCTTTTCTTCTTAGGACATGACTACTGTGCTTCTAGTCACGCGATAGCGATAGAGTACAACTCTTTTCTCCTTCATCATCGGTAGACCGCTTCTCCACCTTCCCCACACCTGGTTGCTCTCCATAACTGGCAGCTCCTTGCCCCTCCCCCACATCCCCCATCCCTGCCCAGCAGATCGCCTCCTCCTGTAGCTGCCAGCACTACGGCCGCCCTTGCGCTTGGGCCGCCGATTTCACCACCCTCAGCTAGCCGTGCCCTCACGCCAATATGCTTACAAACCATTGTGCATTTAGGTTGTGTCCTTAAAAATAAGCTAGATGGTCCAGGATCTAAATCCATCACCTCTTTTGTTCAGTAAGTATTTAAGCTTGACGATGATGCATGTATGGACCAACCTTAGTCTTGACCAAAAGGGAAAAAAAGGATGTTGGATTACACCAGGCTTAGCTCCAACCTAGCTCCATTTCTGAACATGTAAACCAATTAAAAAATTTTAGAAAGGAAGAATAACAACGTAGAAGCATATAGGCCACAGGAAAGCCTAAAGCCACCCACAATTTGGTTTATGAAGTCCTTCCATTACTCACAAAACACATGATGCACACCGAGTAAAAAGCTGACCCATTGCACAAATGGTAACGGATTTCCTCATTTATTTATTCTCATCATCTTTTTTTAGAAATACATAAACACCTCAATAAGTCACCTATTTTTCAAATTTCCCCCATATCATATTTTCATTTATTTGCCCTCAATAAATTAAGTTGGCTTGCAAATACTCTACAAAGTCCATGTTTACACCATTTTCTCACAGTTTTAATTATTTTTTATACTTGTTTCAATTATTTTAGTACTTATTTGAGTGATTTCAATTCTTGCTTCACGAATCAAGTGATTTTGATATTTGTGACACATGATTCCAACAATAAAACATTAGTAATGAAATAGTATATTACAAGTACTAAAATCACCCAAATAATTGAAATAAGTATTAACATCGTTGAAACAAGAATTGACGCCACTAAAATAAGTGCCAAAGATAATGAAAACTGCTAGCAATAGTGCTAACTATGGTTGTCATGGTGTACTTGGCGATTGGCGCTCGGATGCCATGGCATCCTCAAGGTGAGGTACGATAAGCAAAAGGGGTTGACACTTGGCGGTGACATTAAGAGTCTAAGACAATACATTAGAGAAGAAGTCTATAACATAATTAACAAGCTAGAGGACAAACTTAAGGTCTTAAATAGGAAGAGCCGAACAACAAAAGGTGACCAGTAGCAAAAGAATAAAATTCCAGTAGCAAAGACATAAAATTGCAAAGGATATTAACAATCATAATCTGAATCATCTCTCTCGCAGCCCACAACACCACTTTCATTGGTGTCAAGATTAGGACTAGGAGGAGATTTGTCATAGTCATCTTCAATCTCTTCATTATCCATCACGAAATCTTCATGTCTCCTTCCTCTTCAACCGGCCTTGATCTTGGACCTACACCACCATGACATCGTCGATGATAAGACAATACTACTGACTCTGCCCAGTTGCCTCACCATTGTTAGCTCCATCACTGGAGCATTGCCTTCTTGCTCTGTCTGGTTTGCCATCACTCTATGCAAAAGCACAAGCATTCACAAATCAGATCAGAGGGCAGAGTAGAGGGGCACACAATACAGTAGAGAGGCAAGCAAGAAATTGGGAATGCAACAAAGCAGAGAGAAGCACTATGTCCAAAGCACAACTATAGATCTCCTAGCAGAGCAAGAAAGAAGAACAAAGGATGAGCTAACTAGCTAAGTACATCAGGAGCAGAAGAAGAAGAAGAAGAATACCTAGTAGATGGAATGAAGAAGGGAGGGGAGCTCACCGAGGGAATGGAGTAGGAAAGGGGGCTCGGCGGCGGTTGGCGCAATGAGAGGCAGCAGCAACTAGGGTTCCATGCGGCGGCTGCTAGGGTTTCATTTTCAGCCGAGCACCCCTAGCCCGACCCCTCTACTAACTTATCTAGCCTAGACCAGACCCCTCTACTAGCTAGCCAAGGTGCCTGCCCAACAACTCATCACAGACGCCACAAATTCATATGCGCCCATCTAGATGGCAAAGACGAGGCGAGCATCCATGGTGTTCCATCCGAAGCACCACAACACCAAGGTGACACCATGACAACCATGGTGCTAGGGATGGCAATCTTACCTGATTACCTATGTACCCGTGGGTAAAAACCCTAATAGAGGTGGGTATTGTTATGAATAGCACTTGTATTCAATATGAGGCCAATAGGACAGAATATATAGTGTTACATGATGGTACAAAAGGTAAGTCTATACAAGGCAATACATACAAAAGGAAAGCCTATACAAGGCAATACACAAATATAAGGCAATACATGATACTAGCAATCTCTATACAAGATAAGTATAGGATACTGTCTAACACCCCCCTTAAACTCATGGTGTATCAACAACACTGAGTTTGGAGAAATAAAAGCTATGATGAGCTCTAGTCTGTGTCTTCATGAAGAAATCTACGAACTGAAGCTTTGAAGGCACATACTAAAAAGCAACAACTTGATCTTGTACCTGTGAACGCATGTAGAAAGCATCAACACCGATATGCTTGGTATGCTCATGCTTCACTGGATCTCGAACAATGCTAATAGCACCTATACTGTCAGAGAAAAGAGGAATCGGTATAGAAACAGAAACACCAAGATCTTTAAGTAACCACCATAGCTAGGTAACCTCCACTATGAAAAGAGCTATAGCTCACAACTCGGCCTCAGGACTCGAACGAGAAACTGTTGTCTACTTCTTTGTCCTCCTTGCACCTCGTGGACGCACCAAACTGACTGCTCAATTTGTTGAGTGTGTTTTTCTAGGCTATAGTGTTGAGTATAAGGAATATCGTTATTAGGATCCGGTTGGCCGACAGATATGGATCTCTCAGGATGTTACTCTTGATGAGTCTCATTCCTTCTACCCTCGTCCTTCTTCCACTCCAGCATTTATTGTCGAACCACTTTCTTTTCTGACTTTTCCTGATACTCCTATTGTCACTTTTCTTTCTCTACGGTTGGCGTCTCCTTCACCGGGGCCAGAGCTCTAGGAGGCGGCCAAGCGAATGGCGAAGGCCGGGCTTAGGTGCCGCCTGCATGGGCCTGCGCGGTGACACGATGGAGGCCAAGGAGTGACGGAGACCCAACCCAAGCCGATCGAAGGAGGCGGCAGATCAGAGGCGGTGGCGTCGAAGTAGGGCAACTAGAAGTGACGAGAAGAGCCGCCGAAAAAGCGCAAGCGCAACGCAGGTAAACCCTAACCCTAAAAACTTGGCTCTGATACCATGTTATGAATAGCACTTGTATTCAATATGAGGCCAATAAGCCAGAATATATAGTGTTAAATGATGGTACAAAAGGTAAGCCTATACAAGGTAATACACAAATATAAGGCAATACAGGATATTAACAATCTCTATACAAGGTAAGCACAGGATACTGTCTAACAGGTATGTTCCTCTTTTATACCCGCGGGCATGTTTATGAGGGCTAAATTTTACCCGACAGGCAAATAGGTATGGGTATGGGAGAGTTTCACCCGTACCAGTTCTGCCCGATTACCCACCACCTTCTATTGTCATATTGGCTAGAACAGGTATCTAGTTGGCCCCCTGATCCCCAATTTGTGGTACCTCATTTCAGTAATTGTTGAACTTAAGCATCTGTGTGTTATTTATCTGCATGTGTTATTTTAATTATTATTCTCATGTACATCTGAAATTTTGAATAATGATAATCATTCTACAATTCACAGAATGTAGCTGATTCACATAATTTCATCAAAAGGATTGTATTAGTACTTAGCTCATTAACTCCTAGTGCCATTTGGTTGGAAAGATTGTTGATGGTGGCGAGTAAACAGTTATACCGCGGGTATCGGGTATACCCGCGGATAATGAGCATGGACGAGATTCTTCGCCCACAACCCTTCGCAGATATACTCGTGGGGGAGATTTTGACTTGCAGATATAGGTATGGGCGAACACTACCCATGCCTGCCGCACCCGGTTGCCATCCCTACATGGTGCTAACATATGGCCTGGGGTGGTTTTTCCACAAGGAAGTTTTCATCACAGAATCAATGCAAGGCATGTCTTCTCATCAAAATGGACAAATTATACATGTCTCGAGTCTCTCAATTGCACATGTAAAAGTGAAGAGTTGGCTACAAGGTTAATAAAACCGTACCGCGTAAACCGGTTTGGTTTTTACGGTACGGTTTTCGCAAAAACCGCTCGAAAATCATCAAAAACTAAAGGGTTGAAAAATCAAAAAAAATTGAAAAAAATCGAAAACCACGGTTTTTGGCCGCTCGGTTTTTACAAAAACCTAATCTGACCAATCTGACCGCACACATAATTTTTTTTTCAAAATTTTTAATTTTTTTAAATTTTTTTAATTAGAACGGTTTACCGAGCGGTTTTGGATCTCGAACTGGAGCGGTAAGGTTGAAAACCACGATTTTCGAGCGGTTTTCGACGGTTTTGTTAACCCTGGTTGGCTACATGTTTTTCACACATAAAAAAATAGAATGAATCCATATTTATTAACAATTCATTCTAAAAATGAACAAACCTACAATCTTGGTCCTCTTTTGGAAAATAAAACAAGGGGCATTGGTCCCATTTCTTTTCTGGTGCCTAAAATCTACATCATCTCTCTGCATTTGCGCACAATCATGCGCAAGAAAACATAAAATGTTTCATAGCAAGTGAAATGCTCGGTGACGTTCTCTGAAAGCAAGCTTGGCTTAAGCAATGGAAGAGAACTTCCACTGAAAATGTAGCTGATCAAATAGAGGAACACATTTGGAGCGTACTATTAGTTTAGTTCGAGTGCAGCAGGCCAGCAGAATCAGTGGTTCTATTTATGTGGATTCTTGTTAGACTTCCTCAACCTGTAAACAAAAGTTTCACAGGTTGTCATTCAATTCTCACTGTGCATAACTCATAAAACAACGTAGCATAGTTGTCAAAATAAGCAAATAGAAGTACAGTATAATCTGGCTGCCAGAGTAATTGCCAAAAATTATTCATTGGTGTTTCAGGAAAGTACCCCTATTTTACATATGAGCACCTTTTCAAAATGTATGGCCAATTTCTATTAAGATTATGAATTTATGACTCATAAGAATGCGTAATATATGATGCAAACAAATAAATGAAAAGGTTAATTTGCATAAAACGGTAAAACCATCAAATTCAAAACTTATGACTGTAAAATTAGTTAAACGGTAAACAGAAATATTAATCTTATCAAACCGAGAGGTGCTGATTTGAGGAATATCCACTCTACCAAGCCAAAAGGTGCTAATTTCTTTCTCATGATCAAAATATGCCGATGGACCATAGTAAACATGGATCTTGAGTGACACATGAAGGCAAAGTGCAAGACATATGATTTGCTTAGTTAGACAACATGCTAGGTATTTGTTTCAATGCTGTTAACTAAATGCTAGCCATCGGCCAGAGAAATGGAAGGGCAACTTTGCAAGTTGTTAACAAGCTTAAAAATTTTAAGTTGTCATCACAAGTTTGCACTTCACTTTCAAATAAAGAAAGGATTTTGAAGACTATGCTTGTGGGATAAAGCAGTTAATTGAGGAGAACTGGATCAAACATGAAGGTTAATGTTAGACCTGTGGAAGGTTCATTAACTCCATAACAGCCCTCTTTGGAGTTAATTCATTATCAACTATTCGGGCCACTACCGTCAAGACTGGCATTTTGACGTTGTACTTCTGAGCTAATGCAATAACAGCCCCCGCGGTTGACACACCTTCAGCAACCTAAAGAGAGGGACACATATACTAAGCATACATGTGATATCCCATGCATAAATTGATGCAATAGAAGGAACGCTATATACCTGATTCATTGAATTCAAGATTATGTCAAGTTTTTCACCAGAACCAAGACGCAATCCCACATTTCTATTCCGTGAAAGATTGACAAAACATGTAAGCATGATATCACCTGAGCCAGATAAACCAGCAAGGGTTGTTGGCTTTGCTCCCATCTTCAAAATAATAATAATAATAATCAGTGAACACCATAAGTTGATCCTTCATAGGTCCAGTATTTTCGGATTTTACAAAATAATAAAAATCTGGAATTTAAGCTACTGCACACCTTTGTGGCCAACCATCGTATTTCTGAACAGCCTTGGGCAACAAGGGCGGCCATACAGTTATTCCCAAGACGCATACCTTCCACTATACCTGCTGCTATTGCAAGAACATTCTTAAGTGCGCCTGCAATTTCTACTCCTGTAACATCACTGAAGCATCACAAGTCACATTCAAATATTCTTTCTAATGTTTAAATGCACAGTTAAAAATAATATAAAAATATCCCTACTAATCTAACTCATAATCTTGCTTGTCTGAAATCGTAAATAACTACTAAAAGGAAGAAACACTTCTTGATTTACATAAAACTTCTGAGTTTCAGCGTTTAACAACTATATATGTGTAGTGAACTTCTTGGTATGTTAGCATAGTAATCATATTAGTTAAGATAACTTTAACCAGACAAGAGTTTCTTATACAATGTAAATTTTAGTAGCAACTAATTTCAACATTGAAACATGAAAAGAGTTTCCTATGGTTCATACAAAAACTACGATGAAACTAATTTAGTTGTTGTATAAAACATACCTGAAAGTAAATATTGGAAAATTAATATACTGTTATTCAATTTCAGAAGAAAATTGAGGGGAGAACCTTAAGCTTTCCTTCTTCAGTATTGACTGATATTTCTGGCATTCAAGGCAGAAACAATAGCGCATCCAAAGTTTCTCGATAGTTAAAATCATCATTTTGATTCCGCAAGGACTAATTCTGGGACATCTGTGTTTTTTGTTACACAAAAGTCAAATAAGTTTGATGAAGTTCTAAGTTCCATATTTTGTTTCCCTTGTCCTCTTCTTTGTTAATATTACTAAGACAAATCCTTATCAGGGTTTAAAATTTTGTTTTCAAAAAACATTTGGACCCAGTAAATTTCATCCGAAATTTTTGAATTGAAACTTGATTTTTTATTAGAGAAACGGAAAAGAAAAAATACCTGTTGGAAAACTCGAACTCATAACCTGCATATCTGAAGTCTTCCTCTTACCCACCATACACATGCATGTATATACAAATCCATGGGCACAATTTCCCTTTAAACTTTAAGAGTAAATTTCACAAAACTACAGGTTTCTTATACACACTATCAAAAACTATAGATCTTAGTTTCTATTTCACAAAACTACAGATTTTAGAAAAACTCGTTTCACAAAACTACTGGTTTCTTGTACAAACTGTTAGAAAACTATAGATTTTAGCTTCTATTTCACAAAACTACAGATTTTAGGAGAACTTGTATCACAAAACTATAGGTTTTAGAAGAACTTGTTTAACAAAACTACAGGTTTTAGAATTAGTTGTTTCTTGTAACAGGTCTGACCGTGTGGACCCACATGGCGGCCTCACACGGTCTCATTTTCTGTTTCACTCACGTGTGAGGCTGTCATGCAGGTCCAGATTGTCAGATCCATTATAAGAAACGATTAATTTTAAAACATGTAGTTTTGTGATACAAGTTCTCCTGAAATATGTAGTTTTGTGAAATAGAAGCTAAAATCTATAGTTTTTTTTTATAATTTGTTCAAAAAACTTGTAGATTTGTGAAACAAGTTCTTCTAAAATCTGTAGTTTTGTGCAATAGAAACTAAAATCTATAGTTTTCTGATAGTTTGTATAAGAAACCTGTAGTTTTGTGAAATTTACTCAACTTTCAAACATTTCTTATCAAAATATAAACTAGTCCTAAATATGATACCACCAGATAGGATAACAAATGTAGTTTTTTTAAACGTTATAACGAAAAAAGGAAACAAACATAGTATAGGACATGCATTTTTGCATACTTTGTAACTGAAGCTTCTAATTGTTAGACACTATCCTAATTGCCTTATATAAGAGATTGCTAGTTGACTAGGTATTGCCTTATATAGGCTTTCCTTCTATACCCTCATGTACATGTATATATACCGGCCTATTGGTCTCATGTTTAATATAAGTGCTATTCATAATATGGTATTAGAGCCAAGTTTTTGGGGTTAGGGTTTTTACCGGCGTTGCACTTGCGCCCTCCCAAACCCCTCCTTCCACTATCCATGCCTCTGGTCGCTACCTCTCCGAGCTTCCCGTCGGCCAGCTCTTGCTCCAAGTCGCTCCGCCAAAGGCTTCTCCCAGATGCGTCGTCCACCTCAGACGGGGTTAGGAGACCTCCACTCCGACCACCTCTGCTTCACGCCGGCGACGCCATCCTCCACTTTAGCCGTCTCCTCGGTTTGTGTGCCTCGGACGTATCGGCCGCTGCCTTGGCTGGCCGATTGCTTTCACTGCCGCCTCAACTCTCGTGGCTTTGGCCTCAACTCAGACTTGGCCACACCTCAGCTAGATCTGTGCCAACCAGCCCAATAGGATGATCTCCACACTCTTCGGCGGTTCGGCCCGCCCAGCACACGCCTGACGTTGCTCGGCCCGTGTGACGCGCCCTCGGCAATGCTCCGGCCATCATCTCCATGCCTTTCGGCCCACATGCCCGGTCCTGGCCTCGCCTTGTCCACGCAGCCACCAATCGGCAGCAAGCCAGCCCACCACCGCCGATGCTAGTCCACCTTGCCTCGATCGCTGCTCGCCCTTGGCACCCAACCGGCCACCCTTGTCGTCTACCCATGAAGAAACTGGATGCTCCTCTGTCCATGAAGTCTCAGTCTGCCCATGAAGAAGTATCTAGTTGGACTCCAAACAAATCCCATAAGGGATTTTAATCCTTTTTCTTGGGTCCAGCTCCTGCTCTTTAGCCCGTGCGGCTCCGGCTTTCACAACACGCGGCTTCGCCTTCTCCAGGTATATAAAAAATGTTGTCATTTTCAGGTTCTTCATGCACCGTTCGTGCACCGTCCCTGTTCCACGCTGCCAGATTATTTTTTATGGTCTTAATAATCGAGACTGGGTTCTCTATATGCGCCTTCACATGCGTGGTCAGCGCCTGTGGGAGTTTCTTACCGGTGAGCTATCATGTCCGCCTCGTTCTGCTCCTCCGCCACGCCTATTATTCTCAAGGAGGCCGATGATGCTACTCAATAGAAGGTTTCCGATGACTATGTTGATGCTGTGGAGTCTTTTTCAGACTCAATTTACTGCATACAAGATATGGATTGATGAAGATTCTCGTGCCTCCGCTATTTTGGTTGCTAGCGTGGGGGTGCATCTCATTGGTGATATTGTCGCTTTGTGGGCGCATCTTCGCGACTGTTATGAGCCTGCTGACGATCCTTTGTACCTTGCTATTATGCGACAGGAGCAGTCACTACAACAAGGTGATTCTACCGTGGATGAGTTCTATGCACAGCTGTCCTTAGCATGGCGTCAGCTTGATTCTCTTAGACTGGAGGTTTGCCGCATTTGCCAATGCTGTCAGCGTCAGCACTCTCATTTGGAGCTTCCTCGTATCTATGACTTCCTGACACTATTCGGGCTGAGTTTGAGCAAATTAGTGCCCAACTGTTTGCTCACCACCCTCGTGTGACCCTGTTGGAGGCCCTTGCAAATTCGTACTGAAGAGACTCCTTCGTGGTGCGGGGTCTGCTTGTGTCTCCGTCAGTCTTGGCGATGCCTCGTACTAATCCTCTGTCTCCAGTTTCGACTACTAGGGGTGGAGGCCTTCACTGCACCTATTACAACAAGAATGAACATATGGAGCAGTTCTGTTACCGGAAGAAGGATCTTGCTCGTTGCAGTGGACGCTCTTCTAAGGGCATTGGATTGTTGCGCGTCTCTCCTCAGCGGACCTCTATCGGTTCTGGGTCCACTCAGGAGATTCTCACACTGTTACATCGCATGACTGCTTCTATACCGACAGATTTTACTACTCAGTCTTCTAGCGAGAAACCACCTTCTACACCCTCTTTAGGTATCTTACCATGAATTCTTGACTCTGGTACTTCTTTTTCATATGATCTCTGATCCCATGAGTCTTCATTCTATTAGTCCTCTTGCTGCTCCTATTATTGTTCAAACTACAAATGGGATCTCTCTTTCTGTTGCAGAGGCACTCTTTTGTCTTTCTCTTTTCATGTTCCTACTATTTCTCATGTTCCCAAACTGACCATGCAGCTCATCAACTGGCCAGCTCACTGATCATAGCTATCGTTTTATTCTTGATTCTGACTCTTGTTGTGTTCAGGATCGCCGCACGGGATCTCTAGATGGGACTGGCCCTCGCCGTCGTGATTCTCAGTGTCTCTGGGAGCTTGACTGGCTTCATCTTCCTTTCGCTGCCCCTGCCAGTCTCTCAGTCTCCTCCACTGCTTCCGCCTCTGCATCTTCTACCGGGCCGTTTGCTCAGTGGCATCACCGTTTAGGACATCTTTGTGGATCATGTCTGTCTTCTTTAGTTCGTCATAGCCTTTTAGGATCTGTTTCTGGTGATACCTCTTTAGATTGTGCGGGTTGTAAGCTGGGTAAACAACTACAACTCCCCTATCCTTCCAATGAGTCTGTATCTAGCGTCCTTTCGATCTTGTTCATTCTGATGTTTGGGGTGGGCCTACTCCTTTTGTTTCAAAAAGGGTCATAAATATTATATTCTTTTTATAGATGATTTCTCTCGTCACACCTTGATATACTTTATGTCTTCTCGTAGTACGGTTTTATCCATCTATAAGAATTTTACCACCATGATCCATATTCAATTTGATTCTCCCATTTGTGTTCTTCGTGCTGGCTCGGCAGGAGAGTATCTGTCAGGAAAACTTTGTACTTTTCTTGCTACGCAAGACACTCTTTCACAATTTTCCTGTCTTGGTGCTCATACTCAGAATGGTGTGGCTAAGCGTAAGTATCGTCATCTTTTTGAGACAGCTCATACTCTTTTACTGTTCCACCTCACTTCTGGGCTGTTTCCACTACCACTTACTTGATTAATTTTTAGCCTTCTTCTGCTCTTTAGGGTGGGATTCCATTGTGCGTCTTTGTGGCATGCCTCCTGATTATTCTAGTTTTTGCCTCTTTAGGTGTGTGTGCTATGTCCTCCTTGCACCTCATGAACACACCAAACTGACCGCTCAATCTGTTGAGTGCGTTTTTCTAGACTATAGTGCTGAGCATAAGGGATATCGCTATTGGGATCCTGTTGGCCGACGGATGCGGATCTTTCAGGGATATTACTTTTGAAGAGTCTCATCCTTTCTACACTCATCTTTCTTCCACTCTAGCATCTCTTGTCGAGCCACTTTCTTTTCTGACTTTTCATGATACTCCTATTGTCACTTTTCCTTCTCTACTGTTGGCGTCTCCTTCTTCGTCGGCCTCTCCACAGAAGTCTTCACCTCTGGTGCCTCCTCCAAACGTTTCTTCTGATATTGTTCCTTCTTATCCTCTATACTACACTCGTCGTTCGTGAGTTGAGGATTCTTCTGGTGTACCTGTTGAGTCACCTTCTTCAGTGCCTCTTCGCTACGCTCTTCGCGATCGTTAATCTATTCGGCCTCCTGAGCGCATTGGCTTTGCTAGTATAGTTCTTACCGAGCCGACTTCTTACCACGATGCTGTTATTCATCAAGAATAGCAACATACGATGATAGAGGAGCTTGCTACCTTTTAGCGCACTAGTACATGGGATCTTGTGCCCTTTCCTCTATGTGTCCGTTCCATTACATGCAAGTGAGTCTATAAGCTTAAGACTCGCTCTGATAGTTCTCTTGAGTGCTATAAGGCTCGTCTCGTAGCATGTAGTTTTCAGCAAGAGCATAGTCGTGATTATGATAAGACTTTTGCTTGTGTGGCTCATATGACCACTGTTCGCACTCTTCTTGTTGTGGCTTCTTTTTGTGAGTGGTCTATCTCTCAGTTTGATGTCAAGAATGCCCTTCTTAATGGTGAGCTATGTGAGGTCTTTGTGCAGCTACCACCGGGTTATTCTGTTCCTAAGGGCATAATTTGTCAGCTTCATCACTCTCTTTATGGGCTCAAGCAAGCTCTTTGTGCCTGGTTTGAGCGTTTTTCTTCTGTGGTCATTGTTGTTAGCTTTTCTGCTAGTGCTCATGATTCTGAGCTCTTTGTTTACACTTCACCTCGTGGACGGACTCTTCTTCTTTTAGATGTTGATAACATGATCATTACTGGAGATAATTCTCAGTTTATTACCTTTGTCAAGACACGTCTTAGTGAGCAGTTTCTCATATCTGATCTGGGTCCACTTCGCTACTTTCTTGGGATTTGAGGTCTCTTCTACACCTGAGGACTTTTTTCTATCCCAAGAGAAATATATTCAGGATCTTCTTGATCGTGCTTCTCTCACTAATCAGTGCACAGCCGAGACTCCTATGGAGCTCAGTGTTCACATTTGACCTACTGATGGTGAACCTCTTCAGGATCCTACTCGCTATCGCCATCTTGTTGGGACTCTTGTTTACTTTGGTGTCACTCGTCTTCACATTTCATATCCAGTTCATATCTTAAGTCAATTCGTTTCTGCTCCCATTCAGCTCCACTATAGTCATCTTCTTCGTGTTCTACGATATCTTCGTGGAATTATCTCTCGCCATCTTTTCTTTCCTCACTCCAGCTCCTTCCAGCTCCTAGCATACTTTGATGCTACCTGAACTAGTGCTCACTCTGATCGTCAGTCTCTTTCTGCTTATTGTATTTTTCTTGGTAGTTCTCTCATTACTTGGAAGTCTAAGAAGCAGACAGCAGTTTCTCGTTCAGGTGTTGAGGCTGAGTTGCGAGCTATAGCTCTTTTGACAACAAATGTTACTTGACTATTCTAGTGGCTAGTGGCTCGACCAGTAACCAAGATCTGAAAACCCGACTTGAGGATTTTGGTGTTTCTGTTTCTATACCTACTCTTTTATCTGACAATATAGGTACTATTAGTATTGCTCGAGATCCAGTGAAGCATGAGCTCACTAGGCATATTGGTGCTGATGCTTTCTACATGCAGTCATAGGTATAGGATGAAGTTGTGGCTTTTCAGTATGTACCTTCGGAGCTTCAGTTGGCCAACTTCTTCATGAAGACACAGACTAAAACTCAGCACATGATTTATCTCTCTAAACTCAGTGCTCTACCATGAGTTTGAGGAGAGATGTTGGATAGTATCTTAATTGTCTTATATAAGAGATTGCTAGTTGCCTCGTATAGATATTGCTAGCCTTGTATAGGTATTACCTTATATAGGCTTTCCTTCTATACCCTCATGTACATGTATGTATATTGGCTCATTGGCCTTATATTCAATACAAGTACAATTCATAACACCAATATCTTACAAAGGCTAAGTCCTGGGAGTAAAAACATGACTTGCATATTTACCTTGATGTGCTTATCCGCAAATTTGGGGAGGCCAACAGCTGCTGAACAGCACTTGCCAACTTTTTGTCTTTGGATGCCACTACCATTGCTGCAAATTTGAAGTTGAATAACTATGATACTTGTTTCTTTGTAGAAAAACAAATTCCAAATGCTTGACAAGAGGATGACCCAAAAATTAGGCACCTAAACAATATTAAACTTAGGTGAAAAAGGGGGGGAATGAATATTTCTCAACAAATCAGCATCATTGCACAGAAGTTGACAGAAGAGTATAAAATCAATCCTAGCAGACCTGTTGGCAATTTGTTCATCAGTTCCACTGCAAAAGATGGTCCTGACAGAACAATAAATGGTTGGCGAGGATTTCCCAATGCTTGAGGGATGATTTGAGACATTGTCCTAAGGGTGTTAAGTTCGAGCCCTTTGCTAAGTGATACGAATGGCAACTTTGGATCAACATTTGTTGAAATACTTTCAATTAAGGAAGAACTGAACTGCCACAAAAAATATCAGAGTTAAAAGGAAAGAAATCCTGCTGCAAGCAACAATTCTTCATAAAGAACTTCGAATACCTGAACAGGGACAGCGTGGAAGCAAAAATCAGCTCCTGCTAAAGCATCACTAGCACTAGTTGTTGCAACAATATTTTCTGGCAACCTGTGTTCTGGTAAGTATTTGCTGCAGTAAAATGACAGAAACTATAAGTTAGATACAAAATGTGCTAGTAATATTTTTCCTTAAAAATTTGGTCATTGCATAAAAGAGTATCTGAGTACGTCACCGAAGACATTGTACCTGTCATTAATGAATTAGCATGTAAGAATTCTCAGTATAGAGCAAATTTGTCTCTGGATCAGACCAAATATGTTCATTAACATGAATGATTGTATTCTCAAGTCAGTTCAAATGTTGTGCCCTTCCACATTCTTATACATGAAACTTATATGCTAGGACCGTGCAGCTTCGAACTTCCAGGAGCAATAGGGGTGTGGATGCAGAGCAGAAATTGATGTATCACAACAGCTAGCTAGATGGTTGCTCAACCCGCAATTGGATGACCATGTCATACCGATCATGTGTTGGAACTACTTGGAAACTTTTTGTTGACCTATGCAACTACCTAATCTTTTCTGGTTTTTCATTGATATTTATACTAGAGAATACATACTAACTTGGATAGCAATCCGAACTGCTAATCTTAACCGATTCAAACAAAACTTGCAGAGTTTAACCTTCTAAAACTAAAACTCATGTCAAGATTATATGTAACATTTTCTCCCCTAATCTTAACACACCGACTCTTACTCATTGAGACAATCAGTCTCAACTATGATTTGCCCAACTTTTACTCGACATATGATAGAGAACACATCTCCAGAGAGTTCCACCGTCTTCTTGCTGGCCATACCGGTGTCGCACCTCGCTGGCGATTACGACCTTTGCCTCAACTCCAATTGTCTTTTCACCGGTAACGCAACCTGACAATGACTCAGACTCGCATTAGAGCTTACCCAGGAGAGAACTTAACACCTGCAAGAACTCTCATATGCACATATATCTACAACGATGGCTACAACTCCTCAACATCCTGGACTCCTCTTGGTACACGCAGCGGATTCCTTTTGATCTTCTTATATAGCATGATCTCTTCTGATGTGCACGACACCTCTGAAGGAACTCACATACGTTTATCTTGTAGAAACAACTTGCACAAGAAATCATGTTTTTTCTTCACTTTTCTTTCTATTTTCTTGCACAGCACTGCCGCCAGCAGAGATGTCTCTGCTGCTGACAGCAACAGCTTGCTGGAAGCCTAGAACTCCTTTTGTGCCCTACCCCCTGCCGCACGGCATACGAGTCCCGCTTTGCTTCGTCGTACGTCACCTCTGTAGCCAGCAGCCGTGCAGCCTCCAAGTTGCCCTCGGCCAAAACCCCAGATGGGTTCTTGTTTCTCACGAATAGAAAAAAAACAAGCAGTAAACTCAACTAGTCATGGTGGCGTTTGCAATGTTGCTTCTTGCTGCAAGACACCTCGTTATGTCTTCACGCCCGCATGCATGCATAGTTGGCGCCAGAGAGCTCTATTTCAATACTGCAGCCTCCAGGATTCAAAAACCGTTTTTGAAAAACCGGTTCGAAATTCGCGGAACAAAAACCATTCAAAAACCGTCAGAAACCGAAGGGTTAAGAAATAAAAAAAATCAAAAAAATCGAAAACTATTCAGTTTTCAACAAAAACAGCAGTTTTTCGCGAAAAACAGCTTAGTTTTCACCGAAAACTAACCGACCAATTGAATGTTCCTTAAAAATGTTTTTTGAACGGTTTTCAATGAATTTTTTTTCAATTTTTTTGAATTTTTTTAAAATTAGACTGGTTTACTAAGCGGTTTTGAATCTCGAACCGCAACGGTAAAGTTAACGGTAAAGTTAAAAACTGCGGTTTTTAAGTGGTTTTTGCCGTTTTTGAAACCCTGGCTGCCTCACGTTGCATGCTTTCCTCTGCCTGAGAGAGTCCTTTCGATGACGTCTGCTGCTACCATCTTTCATTCCGCTCCTTACTAGTCTCTACTACGGGCTCGATTCGGCTTTGGAGACTCAACTTGGGATCGACCAGTAATCCGACGAATCAACTAAATTCGCCGAGACTTTTTCTTCGCTGCAGATGCCGTGCGTCTAGGGGGACTTCTGCTCGCCACGCCGCCTCGGACTCCTGCGCCACACGAAGCCCTTCTGCTTCGTGTGTCATGGCGCCAAACTTACGTGTGCCTTCCACGTTGCCGGGATCTACGCTGCCTCGCCCGACACCGCCTGATCTTGCCTCAACACCGCATCGCTCCGCGATGATAGCCTACTTCCTCGGGTGCTGTCCCCAGGACTCTCCTCTCCTTCTAGGGGCAACGGATTGATCCAAAACCTTAGGCTCTAATACCAATTGTTGGAATTACTCAGAAATTTTTTGTTGACCTACGTAATTGGCCAGCCTTTTTTGGTTTTTCATTGCTATTTATACTAAAGATTACATACTAACTTGGATAGCAATCCGAACTATTGATTTTAATGGATTCAAACAAAACTTGCAGACTTTTAACCTTCTAAAACTAAAACTTATATCAAGATTATATCTAACATCATGAATCTCGATTAATAAAAATGTAATCTTCCAGAACTGTAACAAGTGACAACACAACAAAAACGGAAGAAAGAAAGGAGGCAACGACGTCACCCACCAGTTGACATGGTTGTTGTTGATAGATCGGCAGACGAGGTCGTCCCGGAGCAGCATGGCCACCTCGAGGTCGGCCTTCTTGGCCGCCACATGCGCCGCCATCGCCGTCCCGAACGAGCCCCCACCAAGAACCACCACCTGCGATTCCTCCCAATCAGATCCCGCAAGGAAGTGAACGAAACCCACCCCCATTGGTTCACCTTGCGCGTGGTCTCGAGGACGTCGCTGCGGTTGCGGCCGCGCCAGGAGCGGGACCACCGGACGAGCTTCTCCCACGCGATGCGCACCGCGCGGCGGCGGTCCTTGCCGCCACGAGGAGCCTCCTCTTCGGCCTCGAGGGGCTCCTCCTCAGGCGGCGAGGAGTCGGCGGCGGCGGCGCAGGCGCAGATGGGTGTGGGGCTGTGACGAGAGGGGGGGTGTACGGTGGCGACGGCGAGGCGGGGGCGAGGGGTCGGGGTGGGTGTGGGGGGAAGGAAGGTGGCGATGGCCATTGGAAGAGAAGCGAAACGGAGGAGGCTTGGTTGGGAGGTGTTTCGCTATCTTATCCATTCCCGCCTTTTTCTCGGTTTCGCTGTGTGTGTGTGTCTCTCTGTCTCTCTGTGTCTTGGTTTTTCCTTTTCTTTCATCGAGATTCGTGCTAAGTTTTTTTTCTTTTTGAGGGAGATTCGTGCTGAGGATTTTTTCTTTTTGAGGGAGATTCGTGCTAAGTTTGGAATAATTTAAAACTCAGAAAATCCTCAGAAAACAAGATCCCTACAAACTCAGAAAATGGAATAATTTCTTGTAGGGATCTTGTTTCGATGTGGTTGAAATGCATCTGCATTTGGAAAATTTTTCGCTCCTATATATGTTCCGAGCGGACATGAGTTTATCAATGGTGTGGTGCGCTCGATGTTAGGGATGGCAATCAAATCTACGGGTTTAGGTATATGTGGATTTTGTATTCGATCGGGTCGGATTCTTTTGTACTACTCACAAGAATTATAATATAAATATAAACAAGTTGTGATGTTACTACTCACAAGAATTATAATATAAATATAAACAAGTTGTGATGTGAGGTTGAGTTAGTTTTATAGTATTTTAAAAGATGTCTTAAACATCTAAAAGAATATCTCTAAAGAATAAAAAATACATCAAATAACATCTTTACAATATAAGATCGATTTAAGAAGTGTCTCAACAAGATGTCTCTATATGGTTTTTGTTTTGATAATTTAAAAATGCCTCTACAGTCCTCACTCCATGTTCTTTATCGAAAATGTTTCAAAATAGTATCTCTACATTTAAGACACCTTAGAACATACTTTGAGACACCTTATAAAATGCAGCAAAAAAAAGCCTGTACAATATGTTACGGCAATTTGTAGACACAAATAAAAAAAGTCTCTAAGAAAGTGTTTGTACGTGAGGTTTTTCTTGTAGTGAGTGCTGCAATGCAAGTATGAAACTCTATTGTTGTGCTTGGTTGATTGCAACACCCTAGCCTATCCCGTATAGGCCATCTAGACTAGTATTAGCATGGCTGAGTAGATGCAAGTTAGGTTGTTTCATTGCCTGAGCCTAGCTGTGCTGAGAATTTATTTGGTTAATTGTATCAGAAGAGTGGATAGATATATACAATATATCGTGCCGCATATAGCCTAAATTTGCTTGCCTCTTCTAGATGAAGACATCCTATTAAAAGGAGGTAGGACTAGGTCTAGAATATGGCTAAGTCCTTGAGATAAAAATAGGAGAATTGGCTGTTTTAGTCTTAGGCTGGTGTGACCAACTTGGCAAATTCAGAAAATAAAACATGAGAGGGTGCATCAGCTATACTAGCCAGGGTCACATGCTACGCTATATCATATGAAATTTCAGCGCGTGATGCTACAACATGTGAATTTTAAGAAATTCCGTCGTGTGAAACTCAGGCCGACAGATATTTCTAAAAAAAATGTGTAACTTTGGTTTTCTATTTTTTAAATAAAAAAATTAGCTGCTAGAGCCGTCAACGAATTTGTGGAATTTTTTTTGGAGAAAATCATGGAGGGATTTAAACGTAATTTAGTTTTTTTTTTGCATAATTTCGGTTTTCATGTTTTTTTAAAAAAAATGGGTCGGTAGGACCCATCGGTGAATTTGTGAACTACTATAAACCTTCGGCGAATCAGTGTTTTTTTAGAAAACCATGGAGGGATTTAAACATCATTTAGTTTTTTTTGCGTAATGTTGGTTTTCGTGTTTTTTTAAATGGGTCGGTAGGACCTGTCGGTGAATCTGTGGACTACTATAAACGTTCAATGAATTAGTGTTGTTTATTTTTGGAGAAAACCGTGGACGTTTTTTTTCGGTGTCATTTTTGGAGAAAACAGTGGACGTATTTTCTGTTTTTCGATGTCATTTAGTTTTTTTTGCGTAATTCGGTTTTCACGATTTTTTTTTAAAAAATGGGTTAGTATGACCCGTCAGCGAATCTGTGGGCTGCTATAAACCTTCGGCGAATCAGTGTTTTTTTAGAAAACTACAGAGGGATTTAAACTTCTTTTTGCATAATTTCGAGTTTCCATGTTTTTTTAAAAAAATGGGTTGGTAGGACCCGTTGAGGAATCTATGGACTGCTATAAACTTTCGGCGAATCAGTGTTTTTTTGCAAAAAATCGCGGGTGTATTTTTTTGTTTTTTTGGTCCATTATGCAAAAAAACCACAGAGATGAGCTGAATGTAAACCGTAGAGGGACTTAAACGTAATTTTATTTTTTCGAGGTCTATTCTGCTAAAACTATTGGGAGGACCTGAACATAAACGTTAGAGGAACCTAAACATAATTTCATTTTTTCGGGGCCTTTCTTCGAAAAACCGATTGGATGACCAAAAAGCGATTTTGAACTTTCTGAAGGGCCTTTTCGCGAACTTGCTGATGTGGCGTGCCTCCTTGCGCTCTAAATATCTCTGCTTTATATATAGCTACTAGAATGTTTTCGCGGCGTGCCATGCCGCGCGCGTCCACTATTGCGCTAAAATGAAAAATCTTTTCATGAAAAATAGTTGGAATAATCTAAACGTAATTACGGCTTTTTTGCATTTATTTAGGGTCCTCTCACGAAAGCTCCGCGATTTTACTGAACCAAAAGGTCTTTTTCGTAAAAAAAACTGCCGAAAAGGCCTACACGTAACCACATTTTTTTAAGGGCGCTCGAGGAGGGAGGACATAAGGTGCGCGATGCTGCGCCCGTAAAAAAACTTGCCCCGAATTCTTTCTGCAAAAAATACAACTTCACGTGATTGGCCATGATTGCGCAAAATCAAAAAGTCCTTTTTGCGAAAAATAGCTAGAACGATCTAAATATAATTACGTTTTTTGGTATTTATTTAGGATCCTTTCACGAAAAACTCGCGATTTTACTGAACCAAAAGGTCTTTTTCGTAAAAAACCGCTAAAAAGACCTAAACGTAATTTCTAATTTTTCTTTAGCATTTATTTAAGGTCCCTTCACCAAAGATTCGTGATTTTGCTGAATCAAAAGGTCCTTTTCGTAAATAAGCGCCAAAAGGACCTAAACGTAATTACAGTTTTTTGGAGGGGCTTTGACGTAGTGCTGACACATGGCAACGCTCACCTTCCAGGAAGTCTATGAACTATAATAAAGGTAGTGTACATTCGCAAGAAATGAACAAGATTAGGAATTAGTTGCCTACCATCATGGTCCTTCGCCAGAAGCAAGAAATGAATAAGATGTAGTTTTTTTTTCACATCATTTTGCACTGATAATTGAAGAAGCATTTCAAATGAATGGACACTACAACAGGCCCAGAAGTAAGAGTGCAAAGATGGAAACTATCATTTGATATCTTCTTATTGTCAACATATGATTAAGCCAAACATCCAACATTACAATCACATATAGTTAAGCCATGCATCCAACATTTCCTAATGTCATTCATGTGTGGTGCCCCCCTACCACCATCAACGACTTGTCCATGTTATAGCTGCTGTTCGGCCTCCCATCATATCGTAATATTACATACAAAAAAGTTGTTTAAGTACCACATCAGCCTATTGGCTATGCACCCTAGCAGGATCATATTAAATAATAAAAATGGTGTCCTACTACTGATTCATGAGAGGTTTGCATATAACAGCTCAGTGCAATAATAATTAGATGTTTATTGGTTTTATAGATGTGCATCTAACACTTTAGTGCAAAAATAGGTTCAAATTGTTGGCAATCAATGTGCAGGGTTGTACTGCAAAAAGTAACACACAACACACGTCTAGCCTCAGAAATCTGCAGAAATACAAGACTCATAGCCTTGTGCATAGCTGAAAAAAGGGCCTTCCTCGTCCTAAGCTGTTTTAACCAATGGGTGTCACTTGAATGGTAGATCCATCTTAGATTAGATTGTCAAGCTATGTCCCTTTTTAGCATAGGACCATAGGTGATACGTGAGCTATGTTCCCTAGCTATTCTTAGGATGGCAAATATGTAGGCATATATGATAGCTACTAGACCATCACCTCTAGCGATTAGCATACGATGTTTACATGCCAATTCATCCATATATGTACAAAACACAGTACTAAATTATTAGTAACAGATATATATATATATGATAGTGTTGTCACTAGCTTAATTCATTCATATCTATAATATGCACTCACATGCAGGACTGTACCTAACATTTTGAGGGCCCTATGCTAAATTTAAATTAGGCTATACACAACAAAAGTTAATTACCAAAAATGATTATTTGACATTACAAATGTAGTACAATTTTTTCTTATGGTACAAAGGATTATATGATACATCGTGCAAACAAACAAAATTCATATATGACTTTTACTTGGAAGCACCATTCTTCTAGTATTATTTGAAATAGAACTTTCAATTATCCATGTAATTAGTCTTTTTCAAATTAAATCAATTTCTACGGCTATCGTTAAATCTTTCCTAGTTCATTATAGAACACAAGTAGAACTTCAACTTCAATCTATATAGCCATGTGCCCGTGCGATGCAACGGAAACTCAATTTGTAATAAAAAATTATTTGCAAAGAGCACTAACCTTATTTGAATAATAATGTTCATTCTGAATATGCAATGGTTAAATATTTAAATCAATTCATTGAAACATACAAATTCCAAGCACCTGTTTACAAACTCGAGCTTAAAATTATCTTTAATTTCACAAACTTAAATAGTAACATCACAACACTTAGAATTGTAAATTTGTAACGCCATAATTCGGGATCGATCGATCGACCGAAAGAGGCATCACCTGCTGCTCCATGGGCGCAAAGGCATTAAAGAGGTAGGTGTCATTCGTATGTGGCTGCCATCATCAGCGGCATGTGTGGCTCGTATGCCTTGCTTTGGCCATACCATAACCCTATCCCATCAACTAGCTCCACCGTCTCCTCGCCTCCTCCCGCGAGCGCCTCCCTCAACCTATTGACATCATCTACAGCGGCGAGCTTTAGCAGCGTCGTCAGCCTATCTCGTTGCCCACCACCGGTGACCTGCCACTATATTGCATTGATGAGATCAGGAAGGTCGTCCATTACCTCCGCTCAACACATCTGCAAGAAAGGCAAGAAGTGAAGCAATGGAATTATATAGATTCAGTAACCGAGAAGATATTTATAGAATCCAGATTAAAAAATCGTCGAATAAGGAAGGCAACAAAAGAGAAAGAGGTGAGAAGAGACCCAACTCCATGAATCAGAGCTCTGCTTCCTTCGGAAGGAAATCAATCAATCCAATCCGAAAAGCACCAGGAGTAATCACCGCTGATTCGAATGCTAGATCAATGGGAGAAAGGAAAGCAATAAATGAGTTATGCATTCATTTACCTCCCAACGGGATGATCCAATCCAATCTACCGAGGTGGCCACTGCCCGTTTCCCATGTCGGGGTGAGTGTGGAGAACGGACGTAGCACCATCAACTCCTAATTAGAATTAGCAGAGATAGAAATAATAAACTGAGAGGGTGCGTTTGGCGAGGCTAGGGTTTCCAACCCTAGCCCCCTCAGCCGCCGCCGCCTCCTGGCTGGATCGTCGCCGCCCGGGTCTACGCCTTCAGACCACGCCGCCGTGGATCGAAGCCGCGTTGCCAGTCCAAATCCCTACGGTAGACAGATGGAAAGAGCCGGAATGATCCAAGCGTTTGGCGAGGCTAGGGTTTCCAATCCTAGCCCCCTCAGCCGCCGCCGCCTCCTGGCCAGATCGTCGCCGCCTGGGTCTACGCCTTCAGGCCACGCCGCCGTGGATCGGAGCCGCGCCTCCTCGCCGGTTGGGCTGGCCTCCACGCCGAGAGGCTGCGCCTTCGGCCGAGCGACCACACTGGAAGGAGGCGATGCTTACGCGTCGTGTGGCCACGCCGCCAGCCGAGTGGATGTGCCGGGAGGAAGCTGCGCCATCGCCGTGCCCTTGGGCTGCGTCACCACCGAGCGGAGAGAGGGCACGGCATCGGGGCGCCGGGCCGCCGGCTGTGGAGGTCGCCGTTCTTTGAGATACTCTCTAGTGACTACTCTTCGCTTCAGCGTCTTCATCTCTTACTAGCGTTGTTCATACATTTCTTTTGACCTATGTCATCTTAGCATCGATTCGCGGATTCTCTTTCTTAGGCGATACAACTCATTTTTTAGATGCACTCTATGGACTTGATGATCGTGTGCGTATTGGCTAGCTCGCGAATCTATCATCGTAGAGTCTAACATCTAAAAATTGTTTGTCTGGCCTTGAGAAGGTGGCCGTTGCGATTGGCTAAGATTAAGTGGTATGGTGGCACTAGCTCGGAATGAGGGTGGTTGCATCACTGGGATCTCCGGTACTTCGACTTCAGGGAGAAATCCCTAGGTCTGACCTTTGTTGGTTGGGCATAGCAATGGCCTTGTTGAAGAGTGATGTAGTTTGCTGAGACGGTTTCTTTGTCTTTTCTTGTGTGTGTGTGTGTTTGGCTGTGTACACCCTAACTGTGTAGAGGTCGGGAGTCTTCTTAGTTTAATTGTATCACTTTGATGTAATTTACTAAGATTAATAAAAACTTCCTTTATCGAAAAAAAGAAATAATAAACTTATCTAGTCGCGTCATACATAACCGTGCGCATGCTGCTGGCCGGCCGGAATCAAGACCATATGTAATTAGATAAAAAGAAAAATGACCTTATCTACACATGCAAGTAAATATTTGATGGAAAGAATGCATATGGCAACTCAAAGGCATATGGTAACTCAGAAGTTGTATGCGTGCAACATATTGGAAAAGGAATCGGCCATGCAGTATTTGAAAATAGAATCGGCTGATTGAGATAAGAGTCTGATACGCTACAGATCACACATGCATGCATATCTAGCCAAATTAAAACTTTCTCGATTCGCTAATGTATAGAAGATCATGACGACAATGACGATTTCATGGGTATACCGGGGAGGGGGGAAGAGAACGGACTACCGTCACTAACTCGTAGTTAGAAGTAGTAGAGATAAGCTCTATTTTTTCATGTTCAATAGTCACTGGAATTGTCAACAAAATTCTATATGCAACAATTGCGTTACAGAAACAATTTAGCTGTTTTAAAAACTTTAAAATATCAACTAGGCGCATGGTTTTGCTTACAAAGAATTTTTACAATAAAAATTAAAAAAAGAGAATAAAAAGAATCGCTCATCTATTAGCTCTTACTCTTACTAGTACAAAGACTAACAAATAGCAGTACAAGAATAAGTAAAAAATAGAGCCCCCCTATGCGGCACATGTCTCGAGTTCGGGCCTGCCCACATACATGATAACATGAATGCCATGGCTCCAGCATCCAAGGGATGCTCCTCCATTAGCATACCATACCGTCGTCAACCAATAAAAGCAATGCTCAGATAAATTAATTATGCCAAATGTAGCATCATATGCTCATAATTAAATAAACATTATCGGATCACGTGCATAGGAAAAATAGAACAGGCTACTACGCATGGCAAAATGAATATGCTTGAGCACAACTGAAAGTACGGAAGATATAGAACAACATTGTCAGGTGTGGGAGGACAGTGAGCAAACGATGGACAACAGTAGTAGAACA
Source organism: Guadua angustifolia (assembly GCA_036346375.1). NCBI lineage: Eukaryota > Viridiplantae > Streptophyta > Magnoliopsida > Poales > Poaceae > Guadua > Guadua angustifolia. The sequence continues at coordinate 14,177 of JAYEVE010001370.1, read as the reverse complement.
GACAAGTTGACAAACCATAGTACCAGCTCATGCCTAGGTCTGACTTACATCAATCTTACATCCAAAAAATCATAGCTATCCAAATCTACATAATTCCACACCAACTAAGTAATAAGTTTATTCGACAATACCAGATCTACTTGATCCTGATCTTACCAGGGACAGCGAAAAGAGACTTTAGGTCTGTTTAAGGGAGCTGCGACGATGAAAAAACCTTTTAATTTCTTTGGACTATAAAGATTGTGGTATGCATCTATGACTTTTTTATTATACTTTTGGTAAATTAGTCACATTCTGTGTAATTTTTGGAAACCAACCGAGTAGAGAGGTAGCAACATAGAAATGTACAACGGCGTCTGAGTGAGGAGATGACGTGGAGACGGCGAGACAGGGTGACAGAGGTCGAGAAAGCAGAGCGACCGAGGTGGGAGGTGGTCAAACGAAGCCACGGCTCAAAAGTTCCTCCCCAGCAGCTGCAGCTTTTGAGGATGCTTCTGCTGTGACTTAGCTTCGCAGCTACCTTGCAGCCATGCTGTTTAGAGGAGCTTTTGGCTTAAAGCTGAAGCAAAACTCTCCTAAACAGGCTCTATAATACATCCAAATCCACATGCAGACAAAACGAAAAAAAGCTCACTCAAATATACCAAAGCTAAGCGTACGTGATCTAAACCAAATCAAATTGAAGCTTAGGAGGGGAAAGGGACCAGAGAACGGGGGAGAAGGGGAAGAAGAAACTACAAACGGAGAATAGGAAGAGGGGAGACAAGGGCGCGCCGCCCGCCCGCGGGTGTGGGGTGGGCAGTTTGCATACGCTGAGCCAGGACAGATAGAAGATACAGGTTGCATCTTACTCATGTCATAGGGACAACATACATATAACCAAACACATCCTATGCAGACTCGGGCTGACAACTCAGAACACCGTGGAGCAAAGGCTGCAGTAATTCTTGTGCAGTAACAGCAGAAACAAAAGCACTGCCTACAATCGCAATTTGCAAAGCATAATTCTGATCTGAGATTCGCTCTACACGCATCCTTCCCACAAACAAAACAATCCGCATAACACAATCAAGTACAACCAAAACCCAAGTAAAATGCCAAACCACATCACGGCAGAGCACAAGCACGCCACACGTTCATGACAGTAAGCACAGGCACCAGTAAACGAAACCATAAGACCAACAGACAGCAGATCAAGCAATGGCATCAACAAGAATGCAAACATTGAAAAAGATAATGCAGAAATAAACATATTCTCAGCACTTGATGATTTGCATGAGAAAACAGCTGGCTCAGCACATTAAACAAAAGTTCAGAGGTCCAAATTGCTCATATCTCCTCGGCTCATGCTTGAAAATCTTTGTACCTCCTAGCAAGCCCCAGAACCAAGCATAAATTCAAACCCAGGTCCAAAATGTCTAGTACAAGTTCCAGATAATGAAACGCTATATCTAGTGCGACTTGACATACTCCTGCACTATGTTAAGGCCCTCTGACTCCTCGCCATAGTCCTAGTAAGTGAAAGAGAACAGCCAAACGTTATGTTTTGCCTACATAAACAGAAACAGTTCCTTTCAGTACACACTGGGAAATCAATTTGTTACCTTGACAACGACACAGGAACAGCCAACCACCTTCCTTGCCTTGCCCTCAGAGTCTATCTTGCAAAGCTGCAAAGAACCACAAGTAAAGCATGTTAATATCAAGATACTTACAAAAAAACACACAACAAAGAAAGGTGGAGAATGGCACGCTTGCCAAATAAAAGCTTAAACAAGTAACAAGGTGACAACTAAAAGAAGCATGTAAACATTCACACATATAGCGCATTCTCCGCCATCAACAACAGCAAAGCATTGTTTGTTAAGTCGTCATAGACTGAATGCTAAAAATGAAAACTACAATGACGCCAATTAAGTATATAACAAGGTAAAGTTTTAGACGAAGCATTCTCTAACTTACCCCTGCCCACTCGCCAAGAGTTTTAGCACTAGGCACAGTAACCAGGTGAACATTGTGCTCAGCACATAGTGCTTTAACCAGCTTGACATAATCAGGCTGGTCGCAGTCCTCAGCAAGCACACAAAGCTGAGCAGCATGCTTCTCAATGGCTTTGGCAGCCTCACGGAGCCCCTTCACAAGTCCATCATGAGCACTTGACTTTTTCATCACCAGCTGCAGAGCAGTCATCAGGTCCATCGGCTCTCCAAGAACTGGGGTAGGTGCCTCAACTGGAGTCTCCTCCCTGCAAAATTAAGAAATCTTAGTGAATCTAATAAGTACAAATTTGAACACCAAGTATAAAAAAACATAACACCAATACTAACAAATCTGTGCTTAACACAATTCAAACGATTGCAAATTTGTTACTTTTAGTTTTGCATACTTGGGCTGCTCTTTAGTTACTGAGGATCGATAAACTTTGGCATGTATGTACTATGCAGCTACTTCCGAGACTGAGTCTGTCAGTGAAAACCACAATCATCTCTCGCCATTGGTTAGATTGGTACACTAAACTTGATTGTATTAGAATTTAAAAAGCGCAAAAGTAAACTGAAATCCTACAAAAAACCAAACCTGATCAACAGCCCACTTAGATGTGATAATTGTGGTTCAGTTAGCGGTCATTTAGTAATTAGATCAGCAACTGAAGCCTGAACTACACCCTAGCAGCGAATCAAAGCGTACTTGAATCTGATCAGGTCGCCCCCAGCTTTCAAGTTAGAAAGAAGTTCATATAATTCCACCGAGGACAACACATGCTATCATTCATTACAGGCGGACATAACAAACAACGAATACCGCGCAACAACTCCAGAGACATGTACGCACCCAGCGAAAACGAGCTACCACGAAAACACTCGGAAACTAGTATCTCTAGCACCATTAGCCAATCAAGATTCAAGAAACGAGCAGAGCCAAGATGGATGGATTGGGGGTTGGGGGACTTACGCCATCTCCTGCTGCGCACCAAAAGACCAAGCCGACTGCGAGGCGAGGGATCTGGAGCCTGGAACAAGCACGCGAAACGTTAGTAGCAAATAGCAAGGGTAGATGCGAGGAAGAAGAAGAAGGTAAGGACAGCGCCGCCACCTCGGAGGGGTTGGAGAGCGGCGGCGTTAGGGTTTTCGCGAGGAGGGGACGGGGGAGATGGGTTCGAGAAGGCGGTTTATATAGCTCTTCCGAGTCTGGCGAGAGGCAAGGCTTTGTTGGGCCTTTCGATTGGGCCACTTTCCGGCCCATAAAAGTCAACTTCGGAGAGTAACAAAAGACCTAGCGAGAGACCTCCCTGTATCTCAGCGCCGCCGCCGTCTTCTTCTTCCCCGCGCTCCTCCAACCCTAGAGATCCGCCTCCGCCCCCTCCCGCCATGGCAAGTCACCCTCTCGTCCCAAAACCTAGCGCTGTGCCTCCCCTGTCCACTACCTCCATCTCTCTTGTCGCCGTCACCGCTTCTGTCTCACTCTCACCTCCCTGTGTTGTTGGTGCAGACGTTCAAGCGCAGGAACGGCGGGCGCAACAAGCACGGCCGCGGCCATGTCAAGTACATCCGCTGCTCCAATCTAGCCAAGTCTTTGCCCAAGGTACACACACGCCGGTTGCTTCGTCGTGGCTCGTGGCTCGTGTTCTGATGAGTCGTTGTGGGTCGTGATTAGCCCTGATAGGGAATGGATGGATTGGTGTGCTAGAGAAGAAGACGTGCTCTTCTAATGTACTAGCACTTTGGTAAATTTAGGTTCACGGTGGTAATCTATCTGGCGTAATTTAGTCGTCGTGGTGAATGTAAGTCCTAGGAATTGCAACTATTTTCTGTATGCTCGGGCCACGTGTTTTAGATTGCGTGGATGGATATGATATTGTTCTAGTTCGCTGTGATTGCTGATGAAATGAATGGTTTTTGAGTGTATGATGATGCATGTTGCCTCGGTTCAGTGGTAAAGTTCTGTAAGTGTCATGAAAGTCTGAGCTCCAGTTATGGAGGTTTGGATTGCAATGGGCAACGCAAATTTCTTTTCTTAGCCTAGCTAAAATCTTTGGTTGTATGGTAAATGGTGTAAATACAACTAGCAAACAATGGTTTATGGAATGATGTTTCTTTTGTGTGCAATGCCCGAAGTTACTTATAAACAGGAGTCTAGATATGCTTGATGTGTGTGCTAGGAGGATGAGGGAGGGGTGTGCAAACACTTTGATGGGGCTTAACTGTTTGGTGTTACTGTGCATCCTTTTCAGTATTTTAAATTTGAGTGTGTGGTTCTTCTTGAGGTTAATTTTGGTTTCTGATCAAATAGGACAAGGCTATCAAGCGTTTCTTAGTGAGGAACATTGTCGAGCAGGCTGCAGTTAGGGATGTGCAGGAAGCGTGTGTGCATGATGGTATGGTAACTCTTGATTCCTTTTTTTTCTTTGGTCTCTACTGTACCATTCAGGTTCAGCTATGTGAAAATAGCATGATTGGTGGTCAAATTTCAGGTTACATTCTCCCCAAACTGTACGCGAAGGTGCATCACTGCGTTTCGTGTGCAATCCATGCTCACATTGTCCGGGTGCGTTCTCGCGAGAACAGGAGAAACCGTGAGCCTCCGCAGCGTTTCAGGCGCAGGGTATGATATTAATTGCCTGCAAACTTTTACCTGCCAATTCCCTCTTGTATTGCCTGTGGTATCTTATGTCTACATCTGAGTGATGTGCCCTCATTATGTCAAATTGTTCAAATGTTTTCTGTTCAATTGTCTTATTAGTCATGGTGTATCATTTTGCTTGCCCATCTAGTTTGTTAAAATGCTATGCTGAGTTTTTGCTTGCCATAGATAATTAGTTCATTGTGGAGTTCAGGCAACAGGAGCTGTTTGATTTTACTCAATGTCGTTTTTGTATTTTATTTGGTCCTCAAGAATTGTTTGTTTTATTTGGTCCACAAGAATGGTTTGAAGTGACAAATGCTATTGAAAGTGATCATTGCAGCGTTAACTGCTTATTAGCCTTTTCTACTTCATATTTTCCTGCAATTTTCACCCTTTACATTTTTTTCGTATTTGCAAATTGTGTTTTTATAGGCATTGCATTCATTGTGCTTGTGTTGCAATGGATGTGTCAACAAAAGTGTAAATGAACATGTGTTGGTGCATTGCAGGCTTATGTGTGATGACTACTACCATGTCTTGTCATCAGTTCCTGATTGCACTAATTGTTTATGTTCACTGAAAATTACTATTGGATTCATTTTTATGTTTTAATAAACTGAAATGACATCTTGTAGTTATGTGGCTGATTGCATTTATGTATGAATTTCTATTTATAGCAAAGGTATAAACATACTCTATTTTTTTGAATGGCCCACTAACGTTAGTGTGCTGCACACCTGCCCCGTTTGGTTTTTGAAGATGTGTACCTCTTATTCCCTAATCTGCTTTATTTGAACATAATATTTGTTATTTGAAACAGTTATGTGTCTTTTATTGAGCTTCTCTAGCTGGGGGCTCCTAGGCATTTAAGATGTATTGCTTATCATCTGATAATTAGGAATTTGATTTGTCATTTTGCGCTGTTCTGTTCTGTTTTATAAAGTTCATCATATCTATGTATAATATTTTGCGTAAATGTTCATTTATCCTGTCAACATTCTGCATACTGCATTATTTGTGCATCATTATGTCATTATCTAGTACTTTGAGACTGCACCCCATTGACTTAAAAACAGATATCTATGGGATGAACTGGTCCCTTGTATTTTTTAATCATCTCCTTCACTTTGTCTGGTAATAGCATTTAATTTTTGGAAGATCATTAAAGATGGTAAATTCTCAAAGGACTGAATGATTCGGTATTGTTCTCTTTGCATTATAATCTGGTCTACGGTTCTTGCTGTTTATTCATTTGTTGAAGTTATAGTGTTTCTTGATTGTTCTAATCTGCTCTATGATCAACTAGTTGATAACATGTCTTTGGTGATCCTTATACCTGTTGCTAAGGCCGGATGGCTTTTGCTCTTCTGAGGATGGCTCGTAAATTAATGGTTATTTTCGTGAATTTGCCTACAGGATGATGCCCCGAGGCCTGGGCAAGGCGCGCCACGCCCTGCTGGTCCTCCCACTGCTGTAGCTCGCACCTGATCAGGTGATGTTTCTAGTGTGGCCGTAGCTTGAGATGTTTTCTCGGAAATGCACCTCTGAGTTAACGAGAAAGTTTGGTCACCAATCGGATCTGAGACATTATTTTATTTCGAGGGGTCAGTGCTGCCGTAATGATTTATTGGAATGTTAATCTCCTTTTATGATGTTTTTTTTTGTTTTTAAACTTTGTAGACTTTTGTTTTTAAACTTTGTAGACCAACAACCTTGCAAAACCCATGGATTATATCTTGTGGTCGAGTTACCTTGATGGTGTCTTTAATTAAGGCATGATGTGGTTGTAGCGGGGTTTCTCACGTTTTGATTCTCTCCCCTTCTCTGCTAAACGTATCATCCCTGATGCACCAACTTGTTTTGTCTTTCAGCGTAGTATGACGCTATGAGTACTCTAAAAAATTGTGATGAGCGTATTCTGCCGTGAAAGTGTGAAAAGAAACGTCCAATCCCATGTTTACAGCTGAGATTACAACTCACTACGTATGCCAATATAAACACTTTAACAATACCATACACACCAAAGCTTAAGCCATTAGCCCATTGCAAGTTGAGATAAGTAGTTATTTCAAGGGTTAATTGGATATATGCCCACCGTAGGAACCGCCTATTCGAGATTTGCCATCGTTTTTTTGCTTTTTCGAACGTTGCCATTATGAAACCGTGCTTATTCGAAATATGCTACTGCTCGCGACATGTGTCCCGTCTGTGAGACCCCAGATTTACCATCCGGAACCTCCTGTGTATTTCTGTACTAGTCCCAGATCAGTTGCTAGTACACACAAGAAGCGATGATAATTATAACGAGAACATAACGAAGTAATAACATAAATGTAAAACACCAGCCACATGGCTATTTATTACATCACCTGGTCACATGACCTGAGTTCACAGCAGCGGAAACAAATAACAAAATGATAAAACCCATAAAACACCACAGGCAAACGACTGGGGTACGCTCCCTAGAAGATCGAGTCCTCATCCTCATCATAGTCCTCTCCACAGATGTCGAACGGCGGTTCGCAGGCTCTTGGGCAGCCGCTTCTCCCATCATCTGCTTTATGGAATAAGCAGCCCCGCAATGAAACGCGAGGGTGAGTATGCAACATACTCGCAAGTCTCGGAAACTTAATGCAAGTAACTAAATGCATGGCTTGAACAAAGGAAGCATATAGGGTTCGTTTGCATAAAGCCAAGTTTTATCAAACCATACATAATAATAATTTTCACAATGCACATTTTAACATTTATTTTAACAATTGAATTATTTAATATTCTAGTGAAGGTTCTAACCACCATCACTAGTATAAAGGCTCTATCTGCCACATTTAAAAGATTAAGGTAAACCAACTCATGACTCTATCTGTCATGATCAAAACAGGTTCCATCTACCAGATTGACTCAATCTGCCAATAAAACATCCGAGAATTCTAACCATTCCCGAATCCCAAAGTTCATTTTTGAAAACAAAACCAAAAGACTACCAATATGCAAAGCATTCTTTGCCCACCCTTGACCGTAGGCACGGCTATTCGAATAGTTTATTTACTCTGCAGAGTTTGTACACTTTACCCACAAGACATGATATTCTCTTGATGCCAAGCTATTAACACACTTCCTTAGGTGTGCCGGCAGAGACATCATGACAAGACCTTTACAATGTATACGCCTAACCCGACTCACCCGCTGAGGTTTCACCGCTATTAGGGTTCTATCTGCCCAGTATAGAAGCCCCCTCTTGCGCCGTGTGGGAAATACGACTTGCCTCTCTCTGGCACCCACATTCCACCATCTGGTGAGTCTAAATTAGGTTTCTACAAATTATTCAACAGTCGAGCCCATTTAACATGTGGTTGTCTTGTTGTGCTAAGAATGGACAATCATAAGAGTCGGTCCTTAATTTGACTAGGCGGCTTCCACAAGCCAAGACCGGTCTCTGTCTGCACTTGACAAACCATTCCGCCCAATCTAAACCATTTTCATTTTATTTTTATTTTGCAATCACAGCAGCAATCTCTTTGCTACTGCTTTCAACAAAACACATTTCAACAACATTTACAAAGCAACCCATCTATAGGTATTTTAATCAATTCCGCAACTAAGCTCATCTAACGCACTAAACAAAATATATCACAACCTAATATGATCATGATATATCACAGCAATCTAGGGTTACAAATGAACATGGATTTCAACATCAAGGTGGTATTATCAATTCGGATTAACTACCAACCTATATTTAACATCATCTTTATATAAATAGCAATGCATGTTGTAAAACTTTTGTAAAACATTTGCAAACCATGGGATCAATGTGCATCAAGGAGACTTGCCTTCGCAGCGGGACAGCGGAACGTCGGTCTGGAAATGGAGATCGTCCTCGGCGGCGACGGCAACATCTTCGGCTACGCGCAAAACGGAACAACACAAAGGAATAAAATAAATTTTAACAGATCCAAAAATTATAATAAAAATACTGGCAGATAGAGGATGAATTTAGATGAATTTAGCAATTTGAATCACTTGATTCGGAGTTCGGATGACAAAGATAAAAATGTTTGAAGTTTGCATAGATTGGAAAATCAAAAACGAAAAGAATATTCCTGGAATCTTTTCTTTTTGGCTGAATGTGCTGAACTCATTTGTCTCTGGCTGTGGGGTCCTTATGTCATTCACTTGAGCTTCTTCTACCTCCAGCCCCTCTCACCATGGACACAGAGAAGCTCGGTCTCCTCCTGGCGCCGGAGTTTGGAGCCACGGCGGGCGACGGCGTACAGCAAAACGGAAAGGTGGCGCCATGGGGAGATGGTGGAGCACGGCGGCAAGGGGCGGCGCGGCCTGACGTGGTGCGCGCGGGACTCGCAAGAAGTGGCGGCGGTGCTGGACGGCTCGCCGGCGAAGGGGAGGCGAAGGCGGCCGGCGGAGGGGCGCATGAGGGTCGGCGGCGTTCGGGAAAGCTGATGGAAGACTCGGCTACGGACGGGAGTGGCCGAGGCGGCGTGCTCACGGTGGCCATGGCTGGCTCGGACGGGCGAACGCGGAGACGGCGAACGGCGGCGAGGCGGCGGCCGGCGAGTGCGAGGAGGAGTGCGGTGGGGGCGGCCAAAGGGGATGCACACACTGGAGTGGACCGGGGAGGACCCTAGTGGCGGCGGCACAAGCTCATGGCCGGCATCAATGGAGTTTGCGCAGGGAATAGGATGAGCAAGATTTGGGGAAAAACTTGATTCATGAAATTTTGCAAAATCAGAGAGTGCAATTGATAGAGCATGATAAAGTGAGTATAAGGATACAGGGAATTGAATTGGGAGTTACCGATTCGCAAGAAATTGGCGATGAACGACGAACGGGCGACGACGAACAATCTTCAAATTAAAGACCAGAACTGCAACGGAAATGAAATCTTGTTGAGGGCTTTTGATCTACAGACTAAAAGACATGGAATGACACAGTTGGTGCATGATTTAGCTCACCGGATTGAAAGATGGTTCGCCAGCGTTGACGACGGACGTCGGCCGGATGATCTTACTCAAAATCGGAGGTCGAAACGTCGATTAATCGAGAAGGGAAAGGAAGCACTGCGTCGGGGACGTCGAGACGAACAAATGGAGTGCTCAAGCACGCGAGGAGACAAAGAAACAGCCGAGATATGGAAGGTGCAAGGATTCGCGGATTGATGATGATTGTGGCTGTTTCGGGAGAGGAAAAGGCAAACTTCCTATGGGATTTGATTCTCCTGACCCTTGCCATTCCAATGCTTCAGTTTCCCCTTTGATTGGTGGATTAATTTGGCTTGAGTGGGTTTTGAAAGATGGAAGGAAAGAGGCAACCATGAGAGACCTTAGAGCTGGCTGCCTGCACGTTTCCAGTTCGAGCGCATGGAGGAAGAAAGAGAGGAGAGAGAAAAAGTTGCTATTTGGTTTTTGAGTCTAGCAAATAGATTTCGGCCCAAAAGAAAAATAGCTAAAAATTAGGAATGGATTCAGAATAAAATTTCGGATTGAATGAATGCGATGGCGGATTTGAATTTGATTCGAAATTTGAATTTAAATTTAAATTTGATTTGAAGCGGATTTAGAATTTACAGATGAATTTGGAATAAATTCCGAATTCGGACGGAAAGGATGCCAGAATAGATATTCAAACCAAATAAACTCCAAATCTTTAAATTAAATAATTTAAATTAAATTTTTCACAAAAGGCCGAAAACGGGGATGTTACACCGTCCGGTCAAACCGAGGGCACGACTCAGCCCATTCGGACGATTTTGCCCCTCCGCCTAAAGTCTTGTCAGAATTTCGTAGAAATCTCCAAAGAAGATCTGAAGCTAAGATTTTTACCTTGGTGACCCGAGATTCTCATCTACCTCTGGTAAAAATATAAAAAATTGAAACTTTTGGAAATTGAAAAATAGAAAACAAATAAAGTTGAAAATAGCAATGTCAGAATTTTTGAAATTAAAATATAAAAGATAAAAATTTTAAAACTTTATATAAGATTAATAATACTATTTTAGATCTTGATAAAAATGTTCATAAAATATTAATACTATTTTAGTCTTAAATTAAATATAAAACAAAATAGACGGAGGGCAAAATCGTCCGAATGGGTTGAGTCGCTTCGGTTTGACCGGGCGGGACACGTGTCGCGAGCGATGGCATATTTCGAATAAGCACGGTTTCATAATAGCATCGTTCGAAAAAGCAAAGAACGATGACAAATCTCGAATAAGCGGTTCCTACAGTGGCATATATCCAATTAACCCTTATTTCAAACAAATAAATTGTAAAACATAATTTAAGTTCCAAAATAACATAAAATTTCATGGAAAATTTAACCACCATCTCCATCCAAGTTGAACCCCTGATAAATTTTAACCGGGCTCACTAGTGCTAACACACTACTATACAACGTTCCACCCTAAGGACGTGTGGGTAGTAGCCAAGGCATTGTTGTTACTGTAGTTCATGAGCTCGACTACGTGGTCGTGTAGGGATGAAAACGGTTGGACACTTCCTGGCCGAACCAAAGTATTTTTTAATATAATCATGTTGGTTTGGATATTTATTGGATAATATCGTATCATAAACATATATGGATTTGGTAGTTTACTATTGGTTGAATATGAATACGGATCTAGATTACCTAGATATTCAGGAGGTCAGATATTCGCAATATACATCCACTATTTCAATTCAACCCATTTACATGATACTTTAGTAGCTTATTATACATTAACAACAATACGAGGTGTCAAGGAAGGAACCCTAGTCGTAATTCCTGATCCCAATTCCATTAACTTCATTATGTATTTCCGTTGATCTTGTGCGTATGGTATTTGTGACCATATTCGTATTGTATTTGTATTTAATATTATTCATATTCAAGTATTCATATCTGTTTCTGCGTTTAACAAAAAAATATAAAAATAAATATGATAGAGTCATGGATTTGATCGGTTTTCACCCCTAGGCGTGGACTGGGCTTAGTGGCGGATCTTGCTGGTTAGGGACGATCCACAAGCGGTACAAGACAGGTTCATGGGATCACAAGCAGTTCGTGAGATCAACTACGTACGTGGGCATGTGCTTTGTTGGACTAGACTTAGGGTCTGTTTGTTTAGGTTTGAGCTGGAGCTTATTAGGCTTCTGGACCTCCTTAAGCCACAAGCCAAAACAAACAACATTTTTCAAGCCAGCTTGAGAGAAGAAGCTCCAGCCCAATTTGCACTACGCGAGAGAAGCCAGAAAATCGATGCTTCTCGGGCTGACTTGTGCTTTTGAAAATCCCACTTCCCTGGTACCCTTGCAACTTCACTCTTATTTACAAAAAATGCCATCCCTCATATAGCCTAACAAATCACCCTTTTTTCATCTTCCATCAAAATTTCCTGACCTCCTTCCCGTTTGCTCTCGGCCATGCGAGGCGATCGAGGGTTTGCTAGGGTTTCGCCGTGCCCATGCCAGCCGTTGTGCTCCTCCTCCTCGCCGGACGACATCCCCCAGCGACCTCCGCTCTCCGCCCTCCGCATCTCCGGGCTTCACAGCTCTCGCCGCCGCCGTCGCATCTCCGGCTTCACCGCTAGACCGCTGTGTTCTCCTCCCCTCGACGACGCGTCCCCACGAATCTCCGGCCGCCGCCGCGCTCGACCGCCGTCAGTTGGTTAGTCTTCTTCTCCACTCAAAATTAACGATCCAAGAATCATGTACTGGTTAGTCTGTAAACGGAGGAAAAGTTCATGTACTGGTTAGTTGGTGCATTCTGTTTACCAACTCAAAATTAATGATCCAAGAATCGAGATTAATTGCGAGCAAGAGCACACGAATCAAGTACATTATCGGCTAGTGGTTGCTCACCTCCGCACTTGTAGCCGACTGGGCGGTCGACGAGGTTGCATCGCTTGGGGATGGTGATGGCGACCTCTGGCTTGATCCCGGAGCTCCTGGCGGTGTTGGACAGCATGACGGCACAGAGGCACTCGGGGCTCTGCTTCCCGATGGTGTGCACCGCCATGCAGCAGCTGTTGGACGGCGCCGAATTCTGATTTGTATGGAGTTAACAACGAAATTTTGAACCCAGAAATCTGTATTTAGCAAGGAATAAATGTACTTGTCAAAATGTTCAGAATGTTCAAATTTTTTTGACTGCTCAATGCGATAATTAAATTATCCTGTGATTTCAGTACATACATATACTATTTGTATTCCTGGAGTGAAAAGCAGTTCCAAAACTTTGTAGCTTTCAGTGGAGTGGATCAAATTCCAATCAAATATGGATTATACTGTTAATCACACACTTCAGAAGATGGAATCAATTTATTTTGTTGGCTACAAAAGAAAGCACTGCTGTGTAGGGAAAACCTCAGTTAAGGATGTATATAAGCATCTAAACTGAGAAGGACTTATGAAAAGAACTTCTGGATTATATTCATTAGTAAAGCATTCATAGTTTCTTCTCCAGAAGTCAGGAATAGCATCTTGAAAATAACAATTATTATGATCAAAATTAGTGTGCAAGCATATAAAATATAACGACTAGTCCCCACTGATTTTTGTCTATTCTCATTAACGTTTTGATGCTGCGAACACCAAGCTGATGGACACAGCTACCTACATTGCAGCAGGACTAGAGAAAGCTTCACTCCCTTGCACACCAAAGCACAGAGTTGCTGTCAGTGGGAGAAGAGGATTCATCACCACTAGGGCCAGCTCGTCAAGGTAGATATGTTCTTGTCCATTTTCTGTATATGTGCTTTTAGCTTTTCTGTACTTTCATCTAGCTCAACAATATTTGCCCTGATTTGTTTAACATCGCTTTCGTGATTGTTGTGGCTTAGGAATCACTTGTTCCTTTGATGCTGATTGTTGTGTGTAGTTGATTTACCAAAATTTAGCAATGATAAGATGAACAGGTTGCTATTGTATTCATAAATTGAAATTACACTTGTGATTGTTGTGGCTTAGGAATCACTTGTTCCTTTGATGCCTTGATTGTTGTAGTTACTATTGCACACGACACAAGGATATTCAGGGATACACTTGACAAGTACAAGGAGAGATTTCCACATCCTCCAGCAGGTATAAACTCTTGAAATACATCAACTATAATACATATTATTATTTGTGTTGTCTTTCACTAACATATATAATTTGTAGGCAAATATTATCTTGTTGATTCTGGTTATCCCAATGAACCTGGCTATTTTGCACCATACAGAGGACAAAAGTACCATCTACCTGAGTTCCGCCAAGGTCGAGCACCAAGTGGTAAAAAAGAGATGTTCAATTATGCTCATTCCTCACTCCGTAATGTCATTGAGCGTACATTTGGTGTGTTGAAGCAAAAATGGCGCATCTTACGGTCCGTCCCTAGTTACCCAATAAAGAAGCAAACGAGGATTATCATCGCGTGCATGGCACTGCATAACTTCATTAGAGAGAGCCAATTGTTTGATATGCACTTTGATAGGTGTGACCGTGATGAGAACTACATTCCTCCAGGACATGTGGTTTCCACAACAGGGGGGAGCCATGAGGGAGAAAGCAATGTGGACA